>JXOV01011047.1:0-25669 GCA_001014945.1 Clogmia albipunctata
AATGACTTAAATACAATGTCATAGATAGAGATTTTTCAGAAAAATAAAATAGAATTACAGCGATATCACTTATAGTTTACGAGATTATACGAGCAATTGGGTACTACTACGTATATGTNGAAAAAAAGTTTGGAATACTTTTACGGCGGAATCAGGGACTTGATTAAGAAATGACTTAAATACAATGTCATAGATAGAGATTTTTCAGAAAAATAAAATAGAATTACAGCGATATCACTTATAGTTTACGAGATTATACGAGCAATTGGGTACTACTACGTATATGTGCTCAAATATTAAATTACCATATTTATTTACTTTACCCAGCTTTTAATTCTTTTTATGATCTTTATCTATTTATCAGATAACATTACCATAAAAAGTTTATTACATCACACCATTTAATTAAAATTGAATAATTTCCATATAAATTCATAAAATCCCCTTTAAGGAGCGTTACAATGTTTGTAATTCTGTTTTACAATCGTATTATCTACAATCTAAACGCATTTAAATTGTGCAATGATGATGATGATCATTTCTAATTATTCCGAGTGATATTTATCTCCTCGTTACAATCTAACAGCAAATGCACTCGGGGAGTTGTAGAGTAATAAAATTTGCAAATGTAATTTCAATTATCTGCACTACATTTGCTATGGTTCTGAAATCACGTGAATGTCAATATCCGAGCAGCAATGAACCGTCGAGACCAGCAGAGCCAGGTCTCTATCGCAGAAAAAATCTGATCTGGCCAGAATGGCGAAGAATTTGTCTCCGGGTTCGTCGTCACTCCTTATTTTTTGCTCGCGTGAAATATTTGTTATTATTTGCCAGGTGTTGTCTCCCGCGCTCTCGCTCTCCTGCAATTAATTCGAAAGACTGTCATTGGACCGTTGGTGATCCGGTGCTTAGTCCGGCACAAGTCGAATTACTATTATACAATTCGTTGATCATTTGAATACCCGGAGTTTTCAGCAAGAAAAAATAGTGATTTTGTAATTAAGACGTCATTCTAGCATTTAAAATCTTTTCGTTTGAAAAATATTTCCAGTTTAATAAAAAGAATGTTTTTAATCAAATATTTATTACCCCATTTTTTTAATTTAATGCCCACGTTTTAATAATTTTTTTTATTATATAATATTTCTAATATTTTGGGAGGCTTTCTTTTTCTTCGAATACCAAATTAATGTAATAGTTCTAAAATGAGGTGGTTAATCCACTTGTGTTTTAAAGAATTGTTGCTCATAAATAAATCGTTCATTATAGATTTATTAAGTTGATATGACATCGAAAAATAACCGCATCTTTCTGATAATATTTTGTAAAATGGATACTAAAGAAAGCTAAAAGAGGTGGTCTTCGTAGTATGTTTGTTCTATTTCAATGACAAAATCCTGTCAATTCAAGTTCCATATCAGTATCGTTTGTGCATGCTATTAATAATATTATCACAACTTAATCAAAGTTTCTGAAATTTATTTTTTTGACATTCTAGTTTCTCTGTTTAATCAAAACATATTTAAGTAATTAGTATTTAATTTTTTATCATAGTTTTTATTTATTAAGTTTTTTTATTAATTAGTCGTATTTTACACACAACGCGAGAAAACATGCACAAATAATGCATTGGACAATGAAAAAATTCATGCATTTTTGTTTTGCTTAAAATTGATGTTATGACATTCGAATTTGTTCTGTGAAAGTCGTCATTAAAGCACAAGTGCTTTAAAGAATTCTTTAAAGTACTAGTGTGTGTTTTTTTTTATTAAAGTGTAACCTCCGTAAACGAAACTCATCAATTTATATGAGACGTTACTTTGATACTAGAGGTTTTACTGTTATATATTGAGAAATTTTGACGAACATTATCCGACACTCTCAGATTACAGTTATAGATTTTTATATTTAAAAATTCTGTTTCGAATTAACATTTTCTTATGAAATAGAAACATAAACATCATTGAAAACTATTATCCAAATATTAGAATTTGTACCAAAGAAATCAAAAGCGATTACCAAACAAGTTTCCCTCAATTTATTGATTGGTACAATGCAATTAAAGTTTACCAAACCTTTACACTGATTTATTTGAATTTATTTTTAATTTAGGAATGTTCTATTCTTTTCTCGCATTACGAATTGAGCAAAAGAGGCAAGTATAGTGTGTGGAACAGAGCAATGTATATTTCTATAAAAATTTAAAGAATTTATAAGATTTTTATTTAATTTATTTAGAAATGCGTTTTGTATAAAACATGGTCAATAAGCATTATTAAACACTCGGGTCTTCTTAAAGGCACACGTTACGCTAGTGGCTTAAAACAGCCCTTGTGTTTAATAATGCCTTATCGACCTTGTTGTATAAATAACTATTAGCAAATACCATATCTTATTATAAAATAAATAAATCACAATCTTAATTATTATTTAATGTGGTAGTTTGCCTTTAAATTACAATAAAATGAATTTCTGTTTATATCGTAATATAACAATAATTGACAAGTTCTATAAATCTTTATTAATTGTCAGGTGATGAATGTTAAAACAGCTAATTTTCGAGAAAAGAGTATTCAAATGAACTATGATTTTTGAGACCATAAAAGAAAAAAAAAGGTAATGAAATGTTATAGGCTTGCTTTTTTTATTGGCAAGAGGTACCGGATCTAGATTCTAGGAGTGAACGATCGGTCTCGATTAGGGTCCAATAAAAGTGTCGATCAAAGCTATTCGCACTAAACTGGTTCTTGCTCCAGGAAATTGAAAGTTTTTTTGTCTAACATTTTATGAACTTAAGCCGGACCGCTATGTCTCCTAATTTGAACACATAAATTCTTATATCAACTACGTATATGGGTAAAAACAATCAATTAAAACAGGTGCAAAAATGTCGTTAAACCATTGTGTTTCTTTTTTGTTGTCGCCTATGAAAAGTGTTAACCCTGTAGTGGCCAAATTTGGTTGAATTGAGAAAATTAGCTTACATTAAGATTACTCCCAGAAGGATTTTTTTTTATTTGTTTTATGCAATCCAATTAAAATATTTTAGGAGATAATAATTGCAAATATCTTTACATTTTAGTAGTCCAGCTTCCTCTAGAAAGTTGTCAATTGTTTGATATTCTTTCAATACATATTATTTGATATCCACAAAAATGCGCTTGCAAAGACACAAAATTGCTTCATTCTATCAGAATTTAGTTATTAAGAAGTATAAATATATTATTTTAAAGGCAAAACTTGTTTTGTTTTTCTAAAATTTTGAATGTTAGACTTGCTATTGAATTGTCTGTTGTAAAAAATTTATAATTTGTGCCATCACAAATATATAAGTGATCCTGTACATAGTCTTCTGTTTCCGTGATATATTGAAGAATATTAATTAATCTTTTTATATTTAACTGATTATTAAAACAATAATTAACGCCACAACTCATTCCATTTGATTTGTAGAATTTTACACGTGTTAAGTTATCCATTTTTTTCAATGGGTTTTTATTTTGTATTTATTAGTTTAAAAAAACTTTTATTCATACATAAGCCATTATTTTTAAATCGTCATTGAAATCCTTACTTATAAATCAGTTTTTAAGAAACTCAAATTTAATTTGGTTAATAGATAATTTCAAAGTAACTATTCATATTACTAACAATAAACCTATCCTGAAATGAAGCCAGACCTATACTGCCCTAAAGTGGAGTTCTGAATTACGGGTCCAATAACACTTTAACCTTTACCTTCTAAATGCTCCTCTGATTATATAAATAAAATACTATATGGATAGAAATGAGTTAGATAGGGTCTGAAATAGTTTTAGGCAGGGAAAGCCGGGGCGAATTACGTGGAGAGCGTATGACTGTCCACCACACATCTAATGACTCGCTTTCGGACATCTGGATAATTATTTTCATATATTTTATATGTGGATAAGGACCATAATCCCCGAGCGAGTTCTTCGCCCACCAACTAATAACAAATGCTTAAAATTGATATTAGACGTTCAAATTTGTTCTGTCAAAGTCGTTATTAAAGCATATGTCCTTTAAAGGATTCTTTATTATCAAAGTGTGACCTCCGTAAAAGAAATTCATTAAATTTATGTTGTCGTCAGTTTTGAAGGGCGTGGCTTACCTGTAATTTGCCAGTATTAACGATTTTTTAAAATTATATTTGAAAAACCACCTAATGGAATTTATTGAATTATGCCTTGCGGCTATGAGTAAGAGAGGGATGCAAAATATTTCAAATTTTTAATTTAGAGCCGCTTAACAAACTTTTTAATAAAACTTATATTTTTTTGTAAATTTATTTCAAAAATGCATAAGATTTTGTATAAAACACGGTCGATACATAATCGCCGAGCGAGTTCTTCGCCCACCAACTAATAACAAATAATAGATAATTTCTTTAAGAAGTGCAGTAGTTTCCTGTTAATATGACTTCGCTTATAATGACCATAAATTACACAACGCTTGGTTGACATATAAAATTCATTATAAAAATTCGTTATATTGTCCGCTCAGTATGACTTATTTTTCACCATTCTTCAATGTCATATTAACCGGGTTCTAATTTATAATTCAAAAGTATTATAATGAGCGGTTTGGTTTAATTTTTATTATCACTAAACACCAGCCTGTGCATTGTAGGGTTAAATGGCCTTTGAAATGTGAATTGAATTCGATTTCGAATACGAATTGTGAATGCTTTTCCTATTCAGTTGTGGGTGTGTTTTAATCAGCTATCGATTAATTGTTGTTTTTTTCTTTCTTTCAATTCTGCAGGTCTGCTGAAAGCGCGCGCCCCAAGCAAACAAGCGAAAATTTCTCGACAAAAAAGAGACTGTGATAGTGGCTGGGTTTCGTGTGTCTGGGGGGACACAACAAAATGAAATTCGGCGAAAATTTGACGGCCCACATCACTCCAGAATGGCGCAAACAGTACATCAACTACGAGGAGATGAAGGCGATGCTGTACGTCGTCCTGGAGGAGGCGCCCTCCGCGGAGAGCGTCGAGGAGGACATCCGCCAAAGGCACTACGCCAACTTCGATGAAACATTCTTCCACTACTGTGATCAAGAGCTGAAAAAGATCAACACATTCTATTCGGGTAAGAAAGAAGAAGCACGTGTTTCTCATCTGCATCTCATCTCTGATTAATTTCTCGGACTATTTAATTAGGGTTCGCATATGTGTTGTAAATATTTATACTGTAGGACATTTTTAATCATAAATAATAGAAGTAGACAATTTTTAGATCTACTTTGTAATAACTGAATAATTAAATTTAAAAGATTAAGCATGAATTTTAATTAACATAAGCTGAAAAAACTTGTTTTTAAACATTTAATTATAGTTATTTTAAATGTGTTAATTGCACTTTTCTATTTCGATCAAATTGAGCAATCTGAAACTTGCATGTTAGCTTTCAATTATTTAAAATTAGAACAACCTTCGTTAGATATAAAATAAAACTGGTGATTTTGATATTAATACAATTTGTACAACATATAATTAGTTGCCCAATTTCAATACATTTATCATTTTTAGTAAATATGTTTCCAACCCTTATTTTTTATCGATATAATTTGAGTAATTTCAATGCAGTTTGCTGGAGATTGCTAGGTCCCCGAATGGAAACACCAATTTACTATTTAGGGGTTATTTATTGACTGGTTCGTTATACATAATAATTTCAACTGATCCCTATGGATCTCCGTTCAAAACTGAATTTCTCTCCGCCGGCCTGTCTCCTCTTCTACTCCTTCTATCTCTTTCGTTCCTGAACACAGTATTTGAATAGGATAAAATAATTCCTTGTAAAACTATTGGCCAAAAATTTAGTTATTACCTTTTTAATATAATAAAGAGTTTATGATTTAGTTGTTGATATTGAAATTCAATTTTTGGTAATGCTTTTTTTCTATTTCTATAAAGCCAGTTAAACACAATTCCATTTACGAGTGTCAATGACAATGTACTTTTATGTACGAGTGTATATGGCAATACTTTTACTTTCTAAATGTGATTAAACTGATAGATTGGTTAAACTAATTAAAAAGGTTTAGTCATCCAATAGATATTAAACCACAGTCATGAAGAAGAAACGACTAATTTTTGGCTGGAATTATTTTTATATTTTTATGCAATTCCGTATCGAAAAGTAGCCTTTCTTCACGCAAATTGGTTCCGTAACGGTTTTCTTTTCTGCACGGAGTGCTGAAGTAATTCAATATATGCACGCAAATTGTCACCAATTTAATGAAAATACATATTGTTGTCAAAACCACTTCGTTGCAAGTATTTTCATCTCACTCTAATAAACACACTGTCTTTCTTGTACACATTGTGTCCACAATTTGAAAAAAAAACCTGCGAACGATTTTTATTTTTGAATTATCGATTAATTGGTAGTTTTTCAGAATTACTTATACTAACTGTCCAAATTACTAACATTGAACGTCTCCTGAAAAGTGGCTAGGACTATACTGCCCTAGACTGCGGTGCTGAATGGCGGGTCTAATAAACACTTTTATCCTATCTCATCATTAAACACAAAAGTAATTTTTAAATATTACTATATATTTATTCATATAATTATAAATGTATAAGGGCTATAATCCCCGAGCGAGTTCTGCGCCCATCCTACCATACCATAACATTTTCAGATTTACACAAAATAGTGTTCGCTATGTAATAACCTCTATTTCACCACTTGTATCGAAATATACTATTTCAGGGTACAAACAAAATTATACAAATCAATAGTTTTGAAATAAGATTTTGTTAAAACTCAAATTTAAAGAAGATTCACTAGAAAATCTGATAACTGCCATTATTTTATTGAAGATAAATCTTCAGCATCCTGTTTCGATCATATTTTAAGGACAAAATTTTAATATGAAAATCAAAAGACCTTTTAAGATGACATTTTGTTGTAAATAAATGTATACAAATTGTCAATTCTGGGAATGAAGCAAGTTGGTTACTAAGATTGATTTTAAATAGAACTGTGAATTTTTTTGTATGGAATTTCCAGTCACAAACACATTTAAAAAGAATGGATGAAAAGATGAAAAAATGTAATGGGGTTTGACTGATTTGGCGATGCTTTATTATTAATTTCTCTTTTAAATTTTTATTAATTGTGGAGTGATTTCAAAGATAGCGACTTAAATGAAGCCTATTTTAATTGATCATTTTTTTTATTAGTTTATGATTAGAAGTTTAATAACTGGGCTATAAATCAATAAAAGAAGGGTTATAAAATATGGTATTCTAACCATAAATCTATAAAGTGTGATAAATGACGATACAAATTTGATAATGACAATTGCAAAATGGAAGTTGCAAATTCATATCACGTGACTTTAACGTGTGTCTATTTTTGATTGTCATTACAAAAAATTAGTGAGCTTTTCGGTTATCAGGAAATATTTTAATTTACGTATTGCCTGTTAGATATGGTTAGCATGCCACACATCCAGTTTTTAGTTAAATTATCACTTTTTTCTGATAACAAAAAATTGAAAAACGTCACCAGTGATGACGTCAATTTATAAGAAACTCAACTTTGATCAAAAGGAGAAGGCGATACCATTCTTTGAATATTATGGTAATGGCCAACCAATTAGTTCCTTATAATTCAAAAGATTATAGTCAGCTACTTAAGGCTTTTTTTTTAATTCAGAAGAAATAAAGATTGGATTAAATTTTGTGAATAATTTGTTGGTTAATGGAATTTTTTGATTTAATGAGAATATAATTAAAATTAGGCCAAAATCTATATTTTAAATTTAAAAAATTATCCTTCTATTTAATTAAAATATAAACCTTAGTTTTTAATGTAAAGATGTTAAAGTGCTCTGGAACTATAACTATATCATCCACAAACTATAACAATATCAAAAGCGGATAGCAACTGATTTTTATTCGTGATTTGGTTCAGGTCTTTGACATTTTTTGTATTGGCAATTTGTACAAAAAGAGAACACAACGCCTGATATGCGCAAAATAAGATATTTATAACCAAATCAACGGTTTCTTGCATTTTTTTTGTGTAGTTCGTCCCACAGACCAAATGAAGAATTTATGGTGACATTTTGGTTTATGTGAATTAGCAAAAACTTAAATAATATTTCGTGGAATACGAGTATATAGGATAGTGGTGGCTTGTTTTATTTTGTTTTGGCTTCTCCGAATCCGGATATAGCTGACTCTTCTGTGAGCTGACTTTTTGGAGGATGGTCTCCGCTTTTCTGTAATTATATAAGAAACTAAATGGACTTTGATAAATTGGCATGATTTATATGATAATTTAATTGACCGAAAATGATTGCGATTAATTTAAGTGGGTTTTAAACTGATACATATTTAAATGGGGAATGTCTCTGAAAAGATTGAAGTTTAATGTGGATCAATGTTTTAGCATTTTGGTAGTTTAAATTAAATTATTTTGTGATTTAGTGAGTTTAATATTTAGAACTAATTATAACCAACTTTTGAAGTACATTTGTATTCAATGATCAATTTTATTTCCTTCAATCGTATGATAGAAGCAGTTTGACATTGACGGAACTCATTAGTTGGTTTTACCTTAGATAAATCCTAAATTAGTGCCGAATTCAATGCGCCTTCAATGTAATCAATTTTATCATTGATTCGTTTTGTCTTCTATAAATGACATCATTTTAGTTATTTTTCATTTCATTCTTTTTTTTTATAAATTCCGCATTTCATATATATAATGTAAAATTGGACCAAATAACCCATGACTGAGTTTTTAGATATGAGAGTTTAATTATGTGTTTTTCCAACTAGTTTTTTACAAGATTTTATACAATTCGTATACTTATTAAATATTTTTCCGCAAAATATGAAGTAAAGAATAAGAAGACAACCCAGCACTAAATTAAGGTCTAAACACATACAATTAAGGAAAGAAGTTGTCAAGCGAATAGAACTTGTGGTCTAAATTTTTCGATTTATCATGGAAATAGAGCAAATTGCACTATATCACTGATACACTCTTGATAGCACTCATCATTTAAACCACACTTTTTTTTCCTTTATCATTTCTTTAGGGAACATAGGGCGTTGACTTATCCCTTCCATCGTACTCTATTCTTGGCCATTGGCTTAACCTCCCTCCAACTCCTTCCGTAACCTTGTAGATCGCTCTCGATTGTTCTTCTCCAATTCTAAACCACACTTAAACAACATTTAAGAAGAACTTCACTTTTTGTCATTTAATGTGAAAAAAAATAAAATGATTAATAAACCATGGCCTTGTTTATTATAGAGACATGAAAAAACGTCAAAAAATAATTTTCATTCTACGCTACTACGATTAAAAATTATAGTAGTNTTCTAAACCACACTTAAACAACATTTAAGAAGAACTTCACTTTTTGTCATTTAATGTGAAAAAAAATAAAATGATTAATAAACCATGGCCTTGTTTATTATAGAGACATGAAAAAACGTCAAAAAATAATTTTCATTCTACGCTACTACGATTAAAAATTATAGTAGTTGAATTTTGGTACAAAGTACTAATTTTGTGTATTTACACGATTTGTAGTTGGCAGTGCGTATTGAATTATACTTTATTCAATACTGTACGATTATAAAACAATTTCTAGAGGAAGCATTGGCTACTAAATATTTTAATGTATAAAAATAATAATAATTATCGCTCCCTAGTGCGGCAAAGTATCACTTTTTATAATTTTAAATCAAAATTTTTAAAGGTTTTTCAAAATACATTTGTCTAAGAATTATATGTTATTTTTTGGAACTAAAATAAATTACTACATTCCTAATAGATTTAATAATGTTGTTAATTAGAGTTTAATATAATTTCATTGTTCAATCAATAAAATCTGTTGGATACCATTTGTGAATCAAGACTTCATCAAAATAGGGCCAAAAATAGCAAAGTTCAAAATTAAAACATTAATAACAGTTGCTTGATCGTTAAACTTTTACAACTTGAAATAGATTTTGAAGCTAATATACTAATATAACAATAGGTTCTCCATATTCCACGTGAAAATCCTTTTGTAATGTAATGTACCAAACAACCCATTACTGAGTTATAGCCCTCACTCATATATACATATAAATACATATGAATGATCACCGGACCGTTTCACCATCGTGATTCCTTGGGGTGATGGGTGCCGCCCACCGCCTCCTCCTCACATAGGCGTTTTCACTATCTACTTTTGTTTTAAGGGAGGTGGATAGGATATTTGTGCTAACGACCCGCTATTCGGCACCGCTCACGAGGGCAGTATAGGTAAAACACAGTATATATAGGATAACATCCTTTATTACTGTAATATGGATTAGAATAAACACAGTATTTATAAACGTGATGTTTTAATTGGGCAACTACAGATTTAAAACTTACGTCCGAAGACTAGAGAAGATTAGAATGAGAATTAAACTCTTAACTTTGGTCTGATCACACAGTTGTCAGATTTTATAGTGAACCTTATTAAAATTTGAGTTTTACCAAAATTTTAATTTAAACACATTTATTTGCATTAGTATTGGTGTCGTAATTTTAATATTATTATTTCTTTACGTTGTTTTTCGACGCGATTTAGCACTAGTATATAACTTTTGTCTCTGCAATCTGAATAAAATTGTCAAGTTTATTATCGGTACTATTATATTATGACTTAAAATCTAAGCATTAAATGTGTAAATGATAAAGATAAATAAAAGCTTTCTACGAGTAAATCGAAATTAGCAAACAATTCCATCTAACTGAATTAATGACGATAGCATCCAAAAATCAATATTATAATAAAACAACAGGAAAGTGCATAGTAGGTAAATCATGCAGTCGATGGGCAGAATCAGTTGATGAAGCCAGCAAAGATTTATTGGGATATGAATATTAGAGAAATAGAACACTGGAGAAAATTTCAAATTTCGCGCCGCTTTAGATAAAATATATGAAAAAGGGCTGTATTGCAAAAAACGGGCTCTGCGCCCGACCTATACGTACATACCCATACCAATTGAAATTGATTAGGAAATATGTTCACTTTAAATGTAAGGGAAATCAGTTTTTTAAAATCGTATGGTCAAAATGACATACTTGTAAATTCGATATAACTATTGGTATAATTTCGCAAATAAAGCCCTGTGTTCACCCATTGCTAACAATTTACCAACCTCCTTTGGGTCTAGATCTTTAAAAAAGAGCGTTTGAGTATAAATTTGAATAATTCTCAGCATTATAGTGAGAAGTATTTTAGAAATTTTCGGTTTCATTATCGTCTTGCCCCCAGAGACGTGGATGGGTTGAATAATATCTCGGCATTTTGGCTATCCATGGACAAAATATGTACCGCTAAATTAAATAAATACCACTCATAGACAAAATGAAAAACTTTTGAGGGCCCTGACACTTAGACGCATGGACTGAATGAGTTCAAATTTTGGCAGGTTAGCGAAAGCCATTTGTGTCACATGATAGATCAGTCAGATGCGAGTTAGAAACAGCCAAAGCCCCCTATGCCATTTTGTCTATATTTACCCTATATTTAAGAAATGTAATAAAAGTTACCCGCATTGTTTGTGTTTCAAATAGGAATTCATATTTATTTATTAATAATTAAAGTATTTCAGTTTTATTATATAAATTTCTCTGTTATCATTAAAATGAATTGAATATTAATTAATATTGTTTCATGTCGCAATAATCGCCAATGCCATTTTTAATATTGTAATTTATCATGTTTACATTTCCTTTTCGTTGTTAAACGAATTAACAAGCCCAAAAACTGAATGTAGTACATATTTGCATAATGTTTCTTTAAACGTTATTAATTCCGATTTGTGTGTGTGTGTGTGTTCTCTTAAATATCGCCAATTAATCTTATGTTAATGCATGGTATTTTTTTGCAGAAAAGTTGGCGGAGGCGACCCGAAAATTCGCGACGCTGTCGACGGAGCTGAAGTCGAGCCTGGAGGAGCAGCAGGTGAAGACGAAAGCGAAGGCGAAACAATTGCACAAACCGATGCTGCCCCACCGCAAAGTGCAGGAACTGAAGCTGGCATTTAGTGAATTCTATTTAAGTTTGATCCTACTGCAAAACTACCAAAATCTCAACCATACAGGTTTCCGAAAAATCTTGAAGAAACATGACAAGGTAATAAACCAAATCAATGATAACGATTCTTTTTCTTCTTCTTCTTCTCTTCTGATGTTGAATTGAGTCTCGCCATTTTCAAACGCTCGCTTTGACACAAACATATATCGATTTGATGGACGATCTGATACCACCTCTCCTACCTGGTCCAAAGGCAAAAAATCGAAAAGAAAAACCATCTGACGCAATCAACATAGAATTGGAATGCTAAAGAACGAGATCCATAAAAAGTTATTTTGACGTCACAACTGTGATTCTATTTCGAATTTGCGTCGGGTATTCCTTCATAAATTATGCTTGATAGTTTAACTCGAAAAGAATTGTTATTTAAAGTTTTCTAAGACACAAAGCGCCATTTATCTTAGAATCTGTAATTGGTGACAAATTGGAATTGGTCAGAAGCCCTTTTCAAATTTATCGTGTTATTCAAATTTCTTCGATAAATGATTTCAACATGATTATATATGTAGTAGGAAAATTTTAATCATTCGCCAAACTCATGTCAAGTCTTTGGTTTTTAGCAACTCATTCAGGGTTATTTTGGTTTTATAGACGGTTAAAGGCTGAACTAAATACAGTATGTATCAAAATATTTTTGGATTTTATTAGAGGCACCAATTTATGAAGATTAATTCAAAGATTAAATAATGTAATATTAGCTTTAATTAGATTTTTGTTTTAAATTACATATTTATAAAAAATTAAATCATATTTTTGTAGCTTAAAATTGATATTATGACACTCAAATTTGTTCTGTCAAAGTCGTTATTATATCAAAAGTGCTTTAAAGAAATCTTTAAAGCACGTGTGTTTTTTCTTTATTATTAAAGTGTGATCTCCGTAAAAGAAATCCATTAAATTTATATGGTCGTCAGTTTTAAAGGGCGTGGCTAACCTGTAATTAGCCAGTATTAACGATTTTTTTTTGTTGAATTTTATTGAAAAACCACCTATTGGAAATTTTTGAACTAAGCCTCGCGGCTATGAGTAACAAAGAGATGCAAAATATTTCAAATCTTTAATTCAGAGCTGCTTAACAAACTTTTTAATTAAACAATTATTTTTTTTATTTTTGTGTAAATGTAGTTTAAAATTGCATAAAATTTTGTATAAAACACGGTCGATAAGCATTATCAAACACTCGGGCTTTCTTTAAGGCACTCGCTTCGCTGGTAGCTTAAACCAACCCTTGTGTTTAATAATGCCCTATCTTATCGTCCTTGTTGTATATGGTAAATAACTATTAAGTTTTCATATTAATATTTTTAATGATTTGAAAGAAAAGGTGGTTTACGCTGTATATGGAAATTTTTATGTGTATTTCCTATGATAATCAAAATATTGTAGAAAAATTTGGATCTATATCTATTTTTTAAAAATTGTTTCAATGTAACTCCGGCCGGGGTATTCCAGTTGGTTAAACGTTGTCACAGATGGACGTAGATTCGAGTACTGATCAGATCGTAATTTTATTCTTTTGAAATTTATTGATCGTGTCCACTAACAACAATATGTGAAAAATATTTGTTTAAATACATTTACTACAATTAATATCTCCGGCCTCAACTGTCGAACAACTAGTATCTTCAATACTATTTGTTCGACACGAAAGTTATGAAAGGAATGGTCTCCTTCGTAGTATGTGTGTATTTTGTTTCGGTGGCAAAAACCTGTCTATAGATAGGCTCTATATAAGATCATTTGTTCATGATGCTAATCACATCATGACAAATAATGATTCGTATACATGTTATTCAAATGTCAATTGTGAAAGAGTGGCAAATGATTTGATAGGGCACTTGATAATATTGATAACATTTAAATCAATTGATTAGGCAAAAATCTACAACGGTTGTTTCGTTGTCGCAAATTAAAATGGATTTTTAAATTATTCTTTAATTTTGAAGATTTAAAATTATGGAAAAATATTTTTTTGTAATCGCTAAAAGTAAGAAGATATTATTAAATACGTATTAGGAAATTTAAACCTATTAATTAATATATAAAATAACTAATTTTATAGATCCTAAATACGTATAAAATTGATAGAACAATTGATTGAAATTATTTGTTTTAACCTATATTTTCGTATTTAAAAACATTTAAAACAATCCGATAGATACTCTATGCAGCTGAACTTGTAATAATTTCTTTAAGCTATCGTAAATGGTTTTACTATATAATATGAAATACTTGTATTCAATCATTGTCCATTTATTCATACTAAAACTTTTGGATGTTGTTTCTCATCTTGTTAAATTTAATTAGGTTTGCCCAGGTTTTTTTGGCATAAAGTTACTTGATATTTCAAGATTTTTGGAAATCTCTTATCTTGCTTAAGGAATAGGGGCCAACTTATATTTCAAGTATAATAAATTTAATCTCTTGGGTTTAACCCGTATGATTCAATTGGTTTTGAAACTGGAATGAATTGGGTAATTCAATACCTTCATTGCTTTAATCTTTCTGGAACATTTAGTTTTAGTCTTGGTCTCGGGGCCAGCAAGACTCTTAATCGAATGTTCAACCGTTTTTATTTTCATTATGTGGAGAAATAAATAAAATCATATTAAAAACATTGTATTATCAATCAAATTAATACAATTTTTGTGAAAATGGTAGGATGGGCGCAGAATTCACTCGGGAATTATAGGATAGCCCTTATTCATATATTTTTATTGTAACGATGTACGAGTGTATGATGGTAATCTATTCGTCTCTCCTCGTATATCGCCCTAGCTCTCCCTTCCTATCGCAAATGCTGACCCTAACTAACTTATTACTATAGATATAGTAATGGCTAAAATGAAAGTGGTTAGACCCGCCATTCAGCACAATATCTTATAACAAGATTTACATATTTCATTTTACTATATTTACAAATTCAACTTTTTCTTAACTCTAGAGTATTTCAAATGTTAGGTGGAACCAATCCTTAATATCTTAACTTATATCTATCTGAGCTAAATTTAGGACAATAGAACAATTTGTGAATAAAGCAGAGTCAAGAGAGACGGGCTCATAGAGTACCCGCGCATAATTTTTTAGCCGTATATTTAATCACATGAGAATGTAAAGAGAAGAGAAAAAGATTGAAAGTGAAGAGTTTCAATATTCTTTTCTCCTTTTGAATGGACCTCAAACTTGGACCAGCACTTGGCGAACTTAGTCAACATTATAATGATTTTGCTGCCAATAAACGTATCTAGGGCAAGCTAGGGTTCTTAAAAAACAGAGCACTGTAGAATACACAAATTAATGGACCTGTATTTTTAAAAAAAAAAACGTTGGATCTTAATCCTGGAATAAAGTCATTTTTGTTATACAATTAGTTATACGTAAAATACCTTATTATAAAACTTGATTTCATTCTATTTATGTTTGCTTTACAAATTTTCTATTGTTAATTCTATTGTTAATTTGCGAGTTCGGTTTTTTACAATAATTTTAATTATTTACAATAAAACAAATAGAAACATTTCTTGGATTCGAAAAACAATATCGTTAAACACTTTAAAAAATTTTAATGTTGAAAAATGGGTATTTTAGTACCTCAAATCTTATTTATACTATACATTTCTTTTGGAAAATGTTTACATTTTAGGAGCCAATTCTTCTAAAATGTTCTCCATAATTAAATCCTGTTTAATTATGTAATATTCAATACCCGCAGGCAATCATAAATCGTATAAATTAGTACTTTGTACCAATGTTCAATTGCTAAATATCATAATTTCGGATCTTAGTAAGAAAAGAAAATGTATTTTTACATTTTTCTAGGCACTCTAATAAAGTAGGCTATTTGTTATTACATTTGAATTTTTTCCATTTAATGACCAAAGCAATTTTTTAAATGTATCTTTGATTGTTATAAAATCGATAACAATTTTCATTGACTTATTTTCCTTATATTTTTTTTTAAATTCAATAATTTAATTAATTACTATTTACTGTAAAAAATTAGCATACTATTTTAAAAAATATTAAGAAATTATTCAATTTAATTAATTAATTAAATTCATTCAACACTCCTTTTGCTGTGGAATTAAAACATGGTTAAGTAGTTTTTGGAACAGTCTTTTTTTGTATAACAACTAGCAGCAGTATTTGCATAAAATATTCAAAATGTATTTTTGAATTTAATAACATTCGGTAATCACGTGTACCTTTTTGTAACAACTCCACCAGACTTTGGACCATAAACTTGTATGGTTGGTTGAAGAAACTGGAATGCATCAGGAACTTTGATTCTAGGTATTTAATACAATGTTGCAGAGAGGAGACATTTATTAGTGGAAAACACCCGAAGAAGTATTTCTTTAAGTTACTGTGAAAAAAAAGAAGAAAAACAGAAAAAATCCCCAAAGTTTGCTTTAAAAATAGGAAAAAATCTGAGTTGTATCGGTTTTTATTGTGAAATTAATGAAATTTTTCCTAAAAAAAGTGTTTTCTTTTAGAAAAGTGTCAGTTTCCTCAGTTTTAAAGTTCACAACAGTTTCAAAATTCGAATACCAAAAGGTTATTTCTTGTCTTCTTTATGGTCTACTCTAGACAGTCCATCAATCAAATATATAAAAAGTGATTTTAACTGTATATCAAGTTTTATCTGATGATTTTTTTACTAATGTGAAGGCAGAAGTTTTATTCGACTTTTGTTCAATAATAAACTGGTGATATTTAAAACCCTTAACATATTTCTTTTTTATTTGAGGAAATAATCTTGAAATTTTTCAATGTTAAACAATAAAAACATACTTTAGATAAAACTTTAAAAAACATAAAAGTATTTTAAATTGTATATTCAAGAATGTGGATTTAGTATGAGAAATATGCTAATTATTTACTGAGTGAAATTTCGGAATCAGAAACATACTAAGGCCTTGCCATGAAGAAGAAACAAGGCCGTTTCGTCTTGTAAATTTCATACCAATTAGTAGGGATTCATATAAAAAAATCAAAATCCCATATCATCTTGTCTTTTTTTTTTAAATGTGGTTATGACTGGAAATTTCATACAAATTTCATAGTTAAAATCAAGAATCAATCTTAATAACCAACTTGTTTCATTTACTGAAATGACAATTTGTATGTTTGATCACAAAAAATATCGTCTTAAAAGGGTATTTGATTTTCGAAATGCGATTTTGTATTTAAAATACGGTTGAAACAGGATGCTGACAATGTGTCCTCAATATAATAATGGTAGTTATCAGATTTTCAAGTGAACCTTTTTTAAATTTGTGTTTTAACAAAATTTTAATTTAAAATTATTGATTTGTGTGGTACTATTTGTGACAGACAATATTTCACAATAAGCAATTATTAACTATTTTGTAGAATTAAGTTTTCTTTTATATACGAGTAATTAATATATAATTTACACCCTTGGTAAATAACAAAAAGGTAGTACATTATCGATGATACACGGTCATATATGTGCAAAATTATAACGTCACAATTGACAATTCGAAGTTTATTAAATTTTCCAAAGATAAATACTGTCCACATTTTTAGTTTTTACTGCACAAATAGACATTTCAATGATCTATTTGCAAAGTCCACGTCAAGAGAAAATGGCCTACTGGGAATTTATATCAAAATTATTCATTTGAACATAACACCGATTTCAAGAGCAATTTGTGAAGATCTCTACCAAAACGAATGCATTCCTGAATTCGCCCAAAAGTTTTTGCTGTAGCTGACATCTGCAGAATGAACATTGCATTGGAAGATTTTAACAGTCATCGTCTGGGGATATGAACATAGACAAGGATGGGAACATGTTTCTGGATTGGATGAAGATTTTTTTATATTAAATTTTTATTTTCTAAAAAGTTCCTTGACCTATTGCTGTAATTAAATGGATTTTTAATACGATAATAATAATAAAAATGATCTTAAAATGCGGTTTTTACAAAAGTAAATATTATCCGCAAATAACTTCTTGTTTTGTTTAGAAAATGAGTTGTCAATAAAATCGTCAATTTTCGATCATTCATCTGACCCTGTTTCGAGAATGTACTACCAGTAAAGGGTCATTTCACCAATCTTGTTCTTAAATTTTCTTATTAAAAATAAATTAAGTTTATATCTATAAAATAAATATTACTACAAGACATAAAAATTGCGTATAATTAAAATTTGATTTTTTTTATTTTAAAATTCTATTTAGCGAAATAACTTTAATAGAGTTCATTTTTTAAAATGTAATTTAATTATGTGCTAAATGGCCTATACTTATACACTTATATCCTTTCCTATCCAAACGCTTCCCATATTATTTAAAGAAACTCCTATTAGTATATGAATTAGTTAATTAGGGTCAGAATGGCTGATAGCCAGGGAGAGCTAGGACGAATTTCGTGGAGGGGCGTATGGCTGTCCACCATACACCTAAGCAACGTTTTCGTAAACCTGGACAATTATCTTATTCATATATTTTATATGTGAATAAGGGCTATAATCCTCGAGCGAGGTTTGTGCCCATCAACCAATAACCAATTTAATTATTAATAGCATACAAGTTTGATAATTCACTATATATCTGTAAAGTTCATTACTTTAATATTCTGACAACTTTTTCCTATTCCTAAGAAGTTGCTAAAGATTTTCACCATTTTCTAAAGACACCGACGATTTTTTTAATAAGTACCCGAAAATGTGCCTCTTTTTCTATAGTTCTTTTTTAAATGCAAGAATCTTCCTAAAAATAAATAAATTGGGTTATTTTCGCAGCTCTTAAACACTGAACATGGGGCCAAATGGCGAATGGAGCATGTGGAGGCGTCGCACTTCTTCATGAACAAGGACATTGACAGGCTGATCAATGAGACTGAGTCTATGGTAACGCAGGAGCTGGAGGGTGGCGACAGGCAGCGTGCGATGAAGCGGTTACGGGTTCCGCCGCTGGGAGAGCAGCAGAGCCCTTGGACGACCTTCAAGGTGGGGCTATTCTCGGGCAGTTTCATCGTCCTCTTCATAACCGTGATTTTGTCGGCGATCTTCCACGAAACGACCGGCGACAACCTGAAGATCGCCTTTCGCCTGTACCGTGGCCCTCTGCTGATCGTCCAGTTTATCTTCCTGATGGGCATCAACGTGTACGGGTGGCGGTCTTCGGGCGTGAACCACGTATTGATCTTTGAGCTGGACCCGAGGAACCACCTCTCCGAGCAGCATTTAATGGAGTTGGCGGCGATCTTCGGCGTCGTTTGGACCCTCAGTATTCTGAGCTTCCTCTACAGCGCCAGTCTGAGCGTTCCTCCGTTCGTTAATCCCCTAGCTCTGGTTATCATCATGATCTTCTTCCTCTGCAATCCAGTGAAGGTGTTCCGCCACGACGCTCGCTTTTGGCTCCTCAGAACGATCGGAAGGATGATTTCCGCCCCCTTTTTCCACGTCGGATTCGCCGATTTCTGGCTCGCGGATCAACTGAATTCCCTCGTCACTGCTCTTCTCGACTTTCAGTATCTCACCTGCTTCTACATCAGCAACGGGGACTGGCTCAATCCCGACGACACGAAGCACTGCATGGAGACGAACTACATCATCAGGCCGATCGTCAACTGCCTCCCCGCCTGGTTTCGATTCGCGCAGTGCCTAAGGCGGTACAGAGACTCCAAAGAAGCATTCCCCCATCTGGTCAACGCCGGAAAGTATTCCTCAACGTTCATAGCAGTCATCTTCGCCACCCTTCGCGCTGTTCATGCGAGTAAGTGTTTATAACTTGTCGTATAAGTGATTTCAAATGAATTAAGAATTATTTATATGTTCAAATATCTATGTAGAATATGGTAAGGGATTATGAACACCAGTCTTATAAGCTAATTCAGTATTTATTCAAGAAAATTATAGAGTTTACACAAAACTCAACTTCACGTTCATTTTATCGTCAAACTCAATCAAACCTCAAATTACTCGCTTCGCCAGGGACTCTTCTTCTCTAATCATTCTACCAATCCCACATCTATTTATGCTACAATGATGCAGCTGATTCGGAGATTATAAAAAACTAGTTTTAATTTTTTTCGTTTTCAAATTAAAAAAGGAAGTTATTTTTTCAATCTTCTTTAAATTATGTACCTATATCAAACAATACATAATGTAATCACGATCGTATGGAACTTACAAAAATAAATCCTAAATTTAGGCATTGAGTTACATTCGTGAATTATGAATATTTTGTTCACTAGTGCAAAAAAGTGCCTAATTACAACCTCAAACCAAATTTTTCGGTATCGGATTTCAAATATATTTCGTAACTAGTTTCCACTTTTTTAGTTTAAAATAATTCGATTTCAAATTATATTATTTTATATAATTTTTTACCATTAATTAAAATATATGAAAATATAATATATGAAAAACATAAATTTAGGTTAGCTATTAATAAAAAAATCAAATAATGTTTTGCGGAAAATAAGAAAACTATTATGTTACACAATTGGGGATCGTCGTCCCGACTTCCGTCTTGTGTAAATTTTATACAAACACAAGACTTAACAATAGAATCTTTCGTTGTCATGTGTTTTCTGTGAAGATGGAAAGCCGTGAGGCCTAGACTCAATTAATTCAATGATGCCTAACAAAATATTTTCATACCAAATATGAGTTTTTAAAACAAAAATCTAACTTATTGTCTATTATAAAATTGTTTTTTAAACATTGTTTTTATTTGCTTGTAGAATAATAAATATCCGCCGCATAGACGAAGTGGTAACGCTTTCGTCTGCCTGGGTTCGATCCCTGGGCGGGTAGGATTGACTGGGTCCTTTTTCAACCGGTCTAGGTGCTATTAATTGACTACTATTACACTGAAAATAAATAGTCACGGAAAGTCTAACACCCGTTGGTTGAGGTTGAGACTACCCCCAGTTCCATACCGGAATGTTGTGGGAAATATTTGTTTAGAATAATAAATGGAAATAAATCTAAATGAAGAGTGATACAAATAGGTTTTTAGATAAGGAGATAACCTACAAATCAAGTACTTAAAATAGATCAAATGAAGATATTTTGTAAAAAAAATACCTACTAGAGATAAAGATAAGTATGTGATCTATTTTAAAAACCTTCCTATAATTATAAAAAAAAATAAAACAATCGTTGATAATGGAATTGGATTGTTTTGTGATAATTGTCAAGGTAATTTCTCAAACAAATTGTTTCGAGTTTAATTACTAAATATTTTATTAAAATCCAAAGTGATATTTAGATTTTAAAATTTCATTTGCTGAAATCAGACGATTTTATTTATTTAATTATTTTATTTTTCGGGTTGTAGTCCTGTAGACCATATTGCCCGATAACATTATACTTGAAATTACAACCTTGTACCATGCACTGTATCACTGATAAGCCCGTGGTAGCACTCTTCATTTAAACCACTTTTAAAAGCAATAATCAACATTTAAAAAGAATTTTACTTTTTGTCATTTAATGTGAAAAAAATTAAATTGATTAATAAATCATGGCCTACTTTATTATAAAGACATGAAAAATATCAAAGTATAATTTTCATTTAACGCTACTACGATTAAAAATTATAATTTTGAGTAATTGAATTTTGGTACAAAATACTAATCTTGTGTATTTACACGATTTGTAATTATCTGCGGGTTTTGAATTATACTTTATTTAACACTGTACGATAATAAAACAATTTCTAGAAGAAGCATTGGCTACTAAAATGTAAACATTTTTCAACAGAATTGTATAAAAATTCTTAAGTACTACAACATTTAAAAATATGTCTTAATATGATTATTTTAAAGCTGAGTTTTGTCGTTCATTTTATTCTAAATAATATCAAATCCTATTTGCATTTTAACAGTTAACACTATGAAGTTTTTAAGGTAAAAAAAGAATAAAATATCAATTTTATATTGGGTTTTCCCAATTTCGTTTATATTCCAGTACTGTTATAAAAATTGCACTTTTACTTTAAGAAAACCCCAAAAGTTTGTTGAATAAAATGTTCTTAAGTAAACAAAATATAGATGGGTAGAAAAACCCAAGAATCTCGTGTCATCGAAAGTACTTTCAAAACCATTGGAAATACCGAAGATGTTGGCCAATAATTTTATAATAAAATGAGTGAATTCAAAGTTTACTCAAGTTTACTCAACGGTAGGAAATGAAGCACGATGCCACTCGAATGAAATTGTTCTCTTTATAATAAAATGGGACTGGTTAAGGACCATTTTTGTTATTTAGTTAACTGTTTAACATACACCTACGAGAAAAATAATAGGACACGTGTCACCTATTACAAGTTTAAGTTTTACCTTAATTATATTTCAAAATAGAAACTACCGATTAATTGCTTTAATTTAATAATTAAATTGCATGTGAATGGAATCCGTATTTTATTTGGAATTTTTTAAATTTAAAATAGGGCAAACATTAAAGCCGACATATTTATATTTGTTGCTCACAAATATTTTCTATGTCATAAGCTCATTAATTGTACAAAAATCTAATTTTCGGATTTAAAATTTTCCAGGCGAATACGAGAACACGTTTGATAACCCCTATACGATCCTGTGGCTGATGGCGTCGGTGGTCTCGTCCGTGTACGCTTACTTATGGGACATTAAGATGGATTGGGGTTTGTTCGACAAGAACGCGGGAGAAAATCGATTCCTGCGCGAGGAAATTGTCTACTCATCTCCGTACTTTTACTATTTCGCGATCGTCGAGGATTTGGTGCTGCGTTTCTCCTGGGCCATTGGCCTGTGTTTGACCGAGGCTAAGCTGATCACCGGCGACATTCTGACCTCGATCATGGCACCACTGGAGGTGTTCCGTCGATTTGTGTGGAACTTTTTCCGATTGGAGAACGAGCACTTGAACAATTGCGGTAAGTTCAGAGCCGTTCGCGATATTTCGATAGCGCCGATCGACTCGTCGGATCAGACGACCATTTTGCGGATGATGGACGAGGTGGACGGGGTCGTGAATCGCTTTTCGGGCACAAATCGGCCGAAGCAGCGAAAGTCCAAGGATCCGGAGAAGAAGCATCTCCTAGGAACGTATCGCAACTCGGCACAAGATCTGGCCATCGATATGGGAAATTTGAAAAAGATCTAAGTAGTCGCAACAAAAAAAAACAAAAGAGAAGAAAAAAGTGAGAAATGAAGCGATTTGACTCGCAAACAAAATGTGATCCTCTAGCCAACTGAATCATTGATAAAGTACTTAATTACAGGTGTTTATTTTTCGTAATCGATATTTTCGTCGTCGTCGTTTTTTGCCATAATTGTAGGGAAAAGAGAGGGTGTGCGTGCTGGCATTAAGAAGGAAAGAGAGGTGAGGAAATGCGGCAGTATTACGTATTTAAGTGTTTTAACTGAAACCGATGAAACTGATCAAATGTTGCCTTGTGCTTAGTTTTAAACTGATGATAATATGAACTTAGGTTAGATATAATGAAATTAATAGGCCGAAATCGTGCATTAAAGTCGAGATGTAGCTAGATTTTATAAACAAATGACTTGCTGTTCAGAAAATCATTCCTTATTTGATATTTTTGCTTTCGTAGACTTACCATTTTATTAATTATTACCCTTCCTGCTCTAAATATTATATACGAAATTTGAAAGACGATAACTGATTTATATAATATTTCAACTAGTGCCTAATCTGGAATATTCTTATTTCACCTATTTATAAATTGTATATTAAATTTAGTCAATAAAATGAAGTTAATAAATGATTGTCTTTTTATTTTAAATTAAGCCAATTTACGAAAATAAATTAGGTGCCATTAATTGACGAATAATACACTGACTATTTGTCAATGTAAAGTTAATCCGTTGGTAGAGGTTAGTTCCCCATGTTTCTTACAGGAATCGAAATGGATTTTTTGCGCTCCCATACTGAAACATACGCTCTTCAATATCCATTTGAGTTTCGTAATGTTTCACTTTATGGCACTCAGTGAAAATTTTGAATTTTTATTTCACTAGTGAAAAAAATGTCATAAACTATCCAACAAATTTGTTTCAAAGTCAAAATTTGGACGCTATTGTTGCCCTTAAACTACACAAATTTATTGGTGTAGGCTATGCCATACGACCGTTATTATGTTTCAAATTAATTAACGTTTCCTGTTTTAATATTTTAATATTTACCGTTTCAACAGCCATCTGCATATGATTTGGCTATTTTTGTTCGATTTTTGGCACATTGCGTAGATATCAGAGATAAATCGGCTTAACTGTTATGTCAGAAAATTATATAAATAGCCTTATATTGATTAAAATGGAAATTTATTTTACAGAATTTAAAACAAACTAATGTTCCATGATCGCTTGGCCGGCTAAATAAACAAGAAGAAATATAGGAGGAGAATGGAAAATTAAGGTTTAAACCTAAATAACAGCGTTATTAATAACTTTATAAGAATTTTAAAAATGTCTTTCATTTGAGAATAATTTCCTCTTTCCAAAGACATGCAGTTTGATATATTTATTATATCGGAAATGCCATTATTCGGAAAAACCTGTTTTGAGTTTTGACAAACAAGGGAACAATAAAATTCGAACCAAGTTTCAGTGAAGACTGCCCATAAGGGGATTTTTTCGTCCGACATAATCCTATTCAACATCAAGTTTAATTAACAAAAAGGTCGGGCGGATTTTCTTTTGAGAGGTTATGAGGTGCGTTTGAGTCAGTTTGACTCAAAATGATCACAGAACACATTTATTGTCTTGACTATACCCTTATGAGAAATTTAGACCATTTCCTTAATTTTTTTTTATAGAAAAACAAAGAATCTAACTTATGCGATTATTTCCACATTTAGGCAAAAAAAATTCGCTAATCATTTCAACACACAATAATTTTATCTTAGGTCCCTATTTCACGAACTTTATTACTTTCAAAGTCTTTTTATTACACAATTTCAAGGAATTTTCGTGAATCTAACTTAGTGATGTCCAAATCCGGCCCGCGACATGATTTTGAAAACCATATAGGGTAATTTAATTAATTATACATATAGAAGAAATAATTTTTTGTGTAAATAGAACAAAATTACAAGTTTAAAGTACGATATTTAAGCCTAATAATACTGGGGAATATAAAAATAAAAAAATTGTTTGTCATATAAAATTAATTTCTTTTTTCAATTTTTTCCGGCCCGCCAAGATAATTTATGTGGTTTATCCGGCCTGCCGAGATATTTTGGTATGTCATCCGACCCTCCTCTTAAAAAGTTTGTCCATCACTGATCTAACTCAATAGCCATTAGCCAAAACAAAGTTTGATATTCCGATTATGACGTCATCACCGGAATATCAATCCACAGTCGCTGTTGTTGTTGGCCGCAAAAAACCCACTGATGATCTTACAGTGGGCCTATGGTGGATCCTTCGATCCGCCGGTCAAAGATAATCTTCCCAGCGGCGGAGGAGAGCGGCTACCCCGACGGGGTCCGTCCAGAGGTCACCCAGCCCGAGGCTGGATCCCACTACAGTGCACTCGAAGA
>JXOV01011052.1:2246-14127 GCA_001014945.1 Clogmia albipunctata
CTTTTAAAACAACATCATTCCAGATTTACAGTCAATCAAATTTTAAAAAAAATTGTAGTAACATTGAAAATTTGTCAAAAAATTGATTCCTGATTATGTTTTCTTTTGAATAATAATTANCCCTGTGTTCATCTAGGAACGTACGTATATGTCCATGAACTGTAACCCCAATGCCATCAATTTGCCATTCTCTTCTGGGTCTATGCGATGAGTTGAGTTCTTATAATTTCTGGGCATTTTGGCTATCTATAGACAAAATTTNAATTAAATGACAAGACCCATTTGCAATTTGACATCAATGTCTATAGAAAATTCGAAAAAAACGGCAAAAGAAAATGAAAAATTGANCATCAATTTGCCATTCTCTTCTGGGTCTATGCGATGAGTTGAGTTCTTATAATTTCTGGGCATTTTGGCTATCTATAGACAAAATTTGTCCGGTTTAATTAGATAAATACCACTAAATAAGAGATATGCCATTTTGTAAGAAAAAAATTTAAAAAAAAATATAAATATAGAAAAATTGATAACGAAACCAATAATGGAATGAAATATTATTTGTCTCTCCCAGATTTAAAAACATCTGTAATTTTGCAACGTTGAGGCAATTTGTTTTAAATTTTAATAGCAAATGAAATTTAATAAAAAGATTTTCATTTGAAAATAATACTCGTTTTAAGATAATTACTTTTTTCTAGAAAAAAAAATTAAGCTGAATTAGAATTACTAAAGAATAACAAGGATTATTTTAACTTGAAGAAGCATTTTTGCCTTAAATTCGTAAAACATCAATGCTTCTCAGTAAAGTTTTATTGAAGATAATAAACGGAAGTATAAATTTTAGATGGAATGAAAACAGTACGAAAATAAATCACTATGTAAATCAAGTCCTCCGCAATCAACAGTAATTTTAATATTCCTTGGAGATATTTGAACCGGAATATTCAATTAAAATTCGGCTCCAAATAATTACATTTATTATCAGAGTTTTAGACTTGCCTAACACAAAATTGAGATTTATAATTGAATTCCCTCGGTACTTTAAACTTTATATTAATTGAAGAGGTGAATGAACATCACGACAAATTTAATTACATACAAGTAATTTTTGTTAATTCAATAATTTGTTTTGTATTTTTGTATCGAACAGATAACATTACGATATCGATTTGAGTTTCATACTGCGTCACTTAATCGCACACAAAATTTTAAATTTTTATTTTACTATTGAAATCTTTCAAATACAGACAGTTGTAACGGCCAAATTTTTTAAAATTAAGTTTTAAGTGAATTTTACAAAAAAAATTTGTCCCGATCGGGTGTAAAATTCTTTTTTTACACAAATAACTATTACACCCGTGCAAGATATTCACATTTAGCACTTTCCTAAAAAATGCACTTACAACTAATTAGATTTTTTTGTATTTTTAGGAAAATAATAATTTAATACGACAAATTGAAAAACTTGTCTAACGGCTCGTGTTTCTCACTCTTTTCCTCGTTAAAAAAAGAATTATTTTACATCCTTGTAGCAGATAAATAGTACAACTATTCTTTTATGAAAAACGTTTACTGATTTTTAATTTTTTTAGTTTAAATATAATTTAAGATATTTTAAAACAAGAGCATTAAAGAATATATTTTGCTTTTTAAGGTCAATGAAAAATTGATTATATCTATATATATTTCTCAATAATTTTGATATTCCTATTAATTCATTTAGCGCTTTTTATATTAATCACAAATAATCCATTTAAAAGGAAAAGAAAAAAGTATTTCATGGAATTTTATACACCAATATAAGAAGTTGAGTTTGTTTTCGATTGACCTATTTTCTTGTATATACAGAAATATTTATATGTATATTATATAACACTACAAAAATGTAGATTTTTAAGTTCAGTCTAAGCAGTCGTTGTTTTTGGTGCTGAAAATTTTATATTTTTTTCAAATTTTAATAGATTTCAAGAATATTTACGTAATGTATGTGGTTATTCAAAATACGAAAGCTCCAATAGAAACACCAAGTTTCCAAACGTCAACNACACTACAAAAATGTAGATTTTTAAGTTCAGTCTAAGCAGTCGTTGTTTTTGGTGCTGAAAATTTTATATTTTTTTCAAATTTTAATAGATTTCAAGAATATTTACGTAATGTATGTGGTTATTCAAAATACGAAAGCTCCAATAGAAACACCAAGTTTCCAGACGTCAACCGCAAATCCTTCTCACCATCAGCACTAGAACGAATACCAAATGGAGACAAACTACATTGAGGAGAAAAAAGTGGCTGAACTAAATTTTTATTAATGATATACACAATTGAAAAATAATAATCTAAATTGGTGATTTTGGTTTTTTCAATAACTTGATTGATAACGCTCTAAAATAACAATAAATTGTTAGAAAGAACAACCTTTAATTAAGATTAAGATTATAAGATGAATAGTTAAATATTTTTCGCAAAAATGCAGTTCTTTTTTAAATATAACGGTCGATAAGCATTATTAAACACTCGCGCGTTCTTTAAAACACTCGTTACACTAGTGTTCATATTGGTTTCATTTTTAAGTTAAACTATCTTTACCATTTGATATATGATTATTTCAAGAAACCCAAATTTCGAGGCAAACCAAAATACTAGAATAGGTTCATTAATCTGATTAATTTTAAATTCATTTAAGACCAACATTTTATTACGTTTCGGTTTTACAACTAATTCAATTAAAAGTCCTTAGATACTTATCTAAACTTTAAACCTGATATAAAAAGAGATATATAGAAACACTTTCTACCTGAGAATAAAATTTTATGACCACTTGAATTATATTGAATTAAAGAATACTACACATAAACTTTGACCAGGAACGATAAGATTTCAATGTACGGGTAGTATAGTTTTAAATGTTTATCAGATTGATCAGATTAAATTCATGTCAGTCTATTTGAAAAACAAAACATTAAAGTACATTGAAGTCATTTGAAAGAAAACTCGGGTTGAAAATAATATGACATATAATTAGAATGAAACTCCTTGGAATTGGAATGGATTTTCAATTATTATCTCATTGAAGGCTTATATATTCTAAATATATGAATTTAATATGTAGGTATATAAAAAGGTTTCAATTTCTGTTTAAAAATTTTGTTAATTTAAAAGGCTTTAGACTTTTTAAATTCTAATTTTGGGTAAAATTGTTTATTTTCTGTAAATGAGACAATACAAATTATAGTTTAATATTTTTACAATTCCATTAAAATAAATGACTGAATTATAATATAAATGTTATTTATACAACTAGGCCAATAAAATAAGGCATAATTAAACATTGGGGTACAAAATCACGAGTGAAGAGAGTGTTTTAGAGAGNTCTAGGTCAATAAAATAAGGCATAATTAAACATTGGGGCATAAAATCACGAGTGAAGAGAGTGTTTTAGAGAGTTTCCGTCATTTTATTGCTGCTTATCGACCATGTGTTATACAAAATTTTATGCCTTTTAAATAATTTAACACAANTTCAGTTTATTGCTGCTTATCGACCATGTGTTATACCAAATTTTATGCCTTTTAAATAATTTAACACAAACGTCTAAAAACAACGTTTTGTAAAGTTCAAATTCACTGTCATAAACTTTTGGAGTAGTAGAGAATGTACTATATCTTGTACCCCACTTGTTCTTAATTTAAGTTGTCGAATTTATAGAGATGTTGTTTCATGGAAAATTCATATATTCAGATATTTATCAGTAAAAAATGTTAAAATATCGGCTAGTACAATTAAACCATGTACATCGAAACTGACTTCCATGTAAATTGATGGTTTTCTTTCATGGATGTCTCACTTTCACAATAATAAAGTGCTTCTTTAAAGCTCTAGTGTTATAAAAACGTCTTTGACAGAACAANAAGCTCTAGGGTTATAAAAACGTCTTTGACAGAACAAATTTTATTGCTATAATATCAATTTCATGCTACAAAACTTCATAATAGTTATCTCAACAAATAACTATATGGGACATTATTAAATACCAGGCATTTTTATAATCACAAAAGTAGCGAGTGTATTAAAGATGGCCCGTGTGAAAATGCTTACCGTTTTCTATTCTAGACATTATGCGTTCAAAAATCTTTTAAAGATCTTTGTTTCTTTTAACAATTTTTTTTATTCTTTTTTCGTTGTTAGGTAAGGNAACTATATGGGACATTATTAAATACCAGGCATTTTTATAATCACAAAAGTAGCGAGTGTATTAAAGATGGCCCGTGTGAAAATGCTTACCGTTTTCTATTTTAGACATTATGCGTTCAAAAATCTTTTAAAGGTCTTTGTTTCTTTTAACAATTTTTTTATTCTTTTTTCGTTGTTAGGTAAGGGATATAACCTTTTTTGCATATACAAATTATTCTCTCTCTTTTGTTTAAGTATTCGTTGTTCATTCACTTAATCACTTGTTTGGAAGGGAGATCCGATATGTGGATTTCATAAAACGTTCAGGTTATTTTAAACTATCAGTTAGTAAAGTAAACCATTCATACCGACACTGACTTTGAATGAATGAACAGTTTATGGTTCAATATAGCTCCAGAATTTTAATATTGATACAAATATATTTGTAGATGACTTTCTTTATATTTTTTTATTTAATGAAAAAATCAAAATTTTGACTAGTACGATAAAGTGATGCCTTACGAAACTCAAATTGGTGTGGAAAAGTGAAAAATATTAAAGTTAAAGAAGAAATCATTTAAGCCAGTTTTCTTCAGATTTATTNTTAATATTGATACAAATATATTTGTAGATGACTTTCTTTATATTTTTTTATTTAATGAAAAAATCAAAATTTTGACTAGTACGATAAAGTGATGCTTTACGAAACTCAAATTGATGTGGAAAAATGAAAAATATTAAAGTTAAAGAAAAAATCATTTAAGCCAGTTTTCTTCAGATTTATTTTGTAGTGAACATGCGAAGAGGTGTATATTACTGCAAATATTTTAGCAATGCGGATGCAAATAAATGGAAAATGTCGCACGTCTTTTTAATCGTTCCGTGACTCTTAACCCCTTTCAATTTTAGACATTTAGAATTTCTCTCTATTCTAGCTCCGTTTTTTCTATTGTGCACCTCGTGTAATGCGCAGATATTTAGTTGAGTCGTTTTTATGAGAATTTAAATACGTTTAATAAGAATTTATTGCACAAGACAGTAAATAATGGAAAGAGATTTCTGCTTCCTTAGCATGTGATACAAGTTTTACACACAATATGAACAGAAATAAGACCCTAGTCACACGCCTTGCCCCGAGAGCACGTCATAAAACGAAATATAAAAAGGGTTAAATGCTTCGGATAAAATTCAGGGCATTCGTTGAGAAGATGGGGAGAGATGGGGACGTTTTCTGTGGAGGTAGGCAAATAAAGGAGAGAACGAAGCAAAAAAAGACATGTTGAACAAGCTGCTTACAACAACATTTTTGCGGAAAAATAGGCATTTGGCGAATTTATCAAAACTATTGTTGACAGAGCTGTTTTGATGATATTATCATTTTATTTTGAATAAAGTGTAGACAAATCTATTATATGAACATAATCCCCTTACAAATGTATATATGCCATAAAAGCCACACTACTTCTTTAGATAAGTAAAATATGCAAAGCACGCGATGACACATGCCAATTGTGATTCAATATGCGAACCATAGGGAATATTATTAATTTTGTATTCCAGTCTTTATGACCATTTTCTGGTGAATTTTTTCTATATATTTATGTTTTGGGGGATTCACTATACTTTTGACACAAATGGTAATATTATAAAGTCTAGCCGCGTTATTGGCACTGAAGCCAATAAAAATAATTCTTTGAACCTTTTCTACAACCGAAAAATAATCAATACATACTGATATTAAGTATATCTATTTTATTTTCATGAATTTATTGGTTTTTATTGTTCACTCAACTTTGAGTATATTAATAATTCAAAAAGATGCAAAAGTTAGCATTGAAGGATGTTTCGATTGTGTGATCGACAGAATGTAATGAAGGAGATAATGAGGGTATTATTCCGTTACTCCAAAAAGAAGTGTAGTGGTCGCGAAAAGGTGGACTTCATTGGAAATTGGACACTTCAATAACCCTTTCCATTATCCTTCCTTTTCCCCACAACTTTTACAAATATTGTAAATACCAAAAATTCAAATTATTATTTTATAGAAATAAATATAACAGGCTGTGAAAAACAATCACTCTCTCACAAACTCGATAAAAGTGAAGTTACGTCTTTTATTTGTTCCTACCAAAGGGTGAGAAAATCTTATAAAATATAGATTGAACATTTCAAGACACCTAGAAGCAATGATAACAACAGGTAATCGACGAGTGGCAGAAGTGAACGAAAGTTCAAAACGAACCTTGTTTTTGAAATATTTCAGCACTCCGTCCAGAAAAGTAAATCGTTACAAAATAAATTTGCGTTACGAAAAGTCTACTTTTCGATACGCACAAAGATACATTTTTCATTTAATCATAAACCAACGAACGCTCCATTTTTTGGTGAGAAATTTTAGAAAAATAGTGGTTTTTGTAAATTAAAAAACATATTCCAAATAATTTTATACTCCAAACAAGTGAACTAAATTGAGAACGCTGCGGTGCAATCAAAACATAAATCTCAAAATTAAAATCAAATTATTGTATATGCTCGCGTGAAGTGATGAAATATTCCGTGCAAGTTGGAAATTTCACTCCTTTCTCCATTAAATCAATTATTTTCCTGAAAGTGTAATTTCATACATAAGCACAGCACAGTGGAATTAATCAACACTCTTGGCAACTATTTTAAAATACAGTAGATCGAACTTTCACGTTTTCTATAAATTTATTTTATTTAAAACGATTATAAGGACAAAGCCTTAAAACATATAGCAAATTAAGTAAATAAAGATTGAATTCAAACTCTGTTTTTTTTTATTAATTAACAGTTTTTGAACATGGTTTAGTTACCATACTTTATGAATTGAAGCAAGTATCAAACAATAGCTGGCAAAGTCTTCTGAATAAATCACTTTCAATTTGCCTTTCAAAATCGAATTTATGTACACATACTCCTCCTATGTGGAGAGATTTTGAGGTTTACCAATCAACTACTATGTACCATAAGACGTGGTAATTAATTTCATTTCAATCAGGCGACATAAACACAATTCCGTTTCAACGAGTTTTCAATTATTAGATTCATTATATGAGCCTTGCACGTCTTTTGTTATGTGAATGTGTTTTATGAGCAAATTGAGTAGTGTTAGGAAATTTGAGGTATTGTTCTACTCAGGTTTTACCATAATTGAAAACAAAAAGTTGAAAACTCTTAAAATCATGGCGAAGAGAACATGAATATCATTTTTATAGATAAAGTTTGGCGGTAGTTTTGCAGGAATAATGTTATAGTTATTATTTTGTGATGAATATTTAACTATGGTTTATTATCTTATCATAATAATAATTTATTAAGCACAGAACCCGCTCTTGGAATTAAAGCCCTTATTCAAATATAAATACAGTCGATCCTCGGTATTAGAACCTCCAAAGGATTGAAATGCAGCGACTTCGAATTGTCGAGTATTAGATGCTGACGTATTCGAATTATTGCGTGGTTTTGGTAAATAGCAGAGGCTTTTTCGNAATTCGAATTATTGCGTGGTTTTGGTAAATATCAGAGGCTTTTTCGTTCCAATTACCGAATTACAAAATTGTATAAATAGTTTGTAATATCAAGGGATTTTGTAAGGAGGAGGTTCGAATTATTGAAGATTTGAATTATCGAGAGTCAACTGTACTCGTATTTGAATAACATACTTGTAACGATGCATTTTAGCATTTCACCAAAGGTATGGTAGACAACCAAACGTCCCTCTTCGTATATCGTCCGAGCTCTTGTCACAATTTCCGACCCTAACTAAATTGTTGGTATTGAAAAAGTATAACAATATAATGATTTTTTGGGAACGATTTGGATGGGGTAGAATAAAAGTATTTATTAGCACCTCACACTAGAGCAGTATAGGTCTGAACACTTTAAAGGACGACCTATGCGAAATGATAAGATTGAATAGGATAAAAATGTAATTATACCCGACACTCACTGCACACTACTGCAGTATAGGTCTAGCCACTTTACAGGAGAGGTCAATGTTAGTAATACGAATTTAAATTATCAGCTATTTAAGGACCATAAGGGCATGTTTTGAGGGTAATAATTTTTTAAAGTGTAAACCAGTGCAATGATGACATTAATTATTGTCTCAATTTGATAATAAAATTTTTTTTTTAAATTTAAAGGATTTTAAAATAAATTATTATTTTCAGTTTACAAGCATGAATCTTAAAATCAAATTTTATTGCCTTGGAAAAAATGCAATCAATTATTTCCAAAGAAAATTCAATTTTGATTTATTTCACTCGTATTTAACACCTTCTTTCACGTTGTTGTGGAAATAAATTATGTGGTTTCGTCGGTCGGTTTGAGGCAGGAAGAAAACAACCCCGTCCACATACTCGTATATTTACTTGTAGACTTACGTGAACATGAGAAAAGGGAAAATGCACACCCCTACATGCACTATAACATGTTGTTCGGGCGGTGGAAAATTGTTTCAAAGTGGATTGCGTTAATTGATAATTAAGGGAAGTAGGAAAAGAACGAAAATTAGCACAACCCCATTATTATTGCAATTGCTTTCGGAATAAATTTTAAACGAGGAAATAATCATCACTTATATAAACCCCTTCACTGCAAACAAGGGATTATTAGACTGCTCATGCACGTGATGTCTTGAATTTTAAAACTACACCAATGGTCTATTTGAGCGATAGTTTTTATTTTGTATTTAATAGATTTGTTTCTCACTTTTTTAAACTAATTTAAATACAGGGATAAATCCCATAAACAATATTTTGTGTATCTGAAAATGATAATTTATACTAAATACACATATTACTTAAATTGAATCCATCCTTTAAAATTCACAGACCTATTCTGCTCTAGTGTATGGTGTGTAGTTACTAGTTACCTTTTTCCTATTCAATACTTTAGATCCCAAGACTATGTAAATCATTATTATAATAAAAGATGGCCACACTGTGAATTATTAATTTATTAAAANAAAATTGAATCCATCCTTTAAAATTTACAGACCTATCCTGCTCTAGTGTACGGTGTGTAGTTACTAGTTACCTTTTTCCTATTNTAAATTGAATCCATCCTTTAAAATTCACAGACCTATTCTGCTCTAGTGTATGGTGTGTAGTTACTAGTTACCTTTTTCCTATTCAATACTTTAGATCCCAAGACTATGTAAATCATTATTATAATAAAAGATGGCCACACTGTGAATTATTAATTTATTAAAACTTTTTTAATAGTGAATCTTGTTAATATACCGTCTTATGATTTATGCAATTACTGTTTGAATTTCATAGATCAGCTAACAGTGCAGGAAGAAAACACCCTCACAATATGAAGATATTATTTTGTAATCTGAAAATATCTGACTTATACTTATAATAACCACCCATCCTTCGAAGTGTTCAGGCTTACACTTTTATGTTAAGACTGGCCACCACATAATGGTACGATACTTTAACTTATATCAAATATCTCATTCATTATTCTGTGTATTCGTATGAATAAGTGTTCTTATTATAAAAAAAATAAAATTTATTATTTGATTCCTTAATATATAATAATTAAACAATGAATTTTTTTTATAGTGTACCATAAATTTTGTAATTTAAAACTACACCAAAATAGTAATCATTTAATGGATTACTATTTTATTTTATATGTAACAACGTTATTTATATCCTACATTTACACAGTGGGCTTAAGTTAATCTTGTCTAATCAAACAGGTGAATTGCTCATTCACTTTTGACTGGTAGTGTAGCTCGTGGTGGGGCTCTTCTGCACAATTTGGAGTGTTTCGTGGCCATCCAAGTGCAAGTAAGTATTTTAACACGGAAGCCTGGCGAGTGTGTACACTTTGCCGTCGTACATGAAACGGGCCTGCTCCAGCGTTTATGTAATCTTTCCATATCAAATAATCATACCGTAAACTGTAATTAGTTGTCGACCGGTGGCCCTAAGTTCGTTACGGCTGCCGCCGGTCTGCACTAGTCGGATAATAATGTCCAGGAAGCTTTGCAAAGGATTTGGGTAGAGTAGAGACCGAACCGAAAAGTGTAATGAAATTCAATTTAAGGAGGATGACTTATTTCCATAATATCCGAAACAAATCTTCCGTTTTACCTTTGCGGATACATGCAAGAGTTACGGTAACTAGATAATCATTGTTTAAAAATCCCTTTTTATAAAGGATTTAGAGTACCGAAAGGGAGAATTCTAATTTTTATTGATTATTTTTATATTAATCAAAAGTTTGTGAATATATTGTAGACTTTATGAATTTTAATTAAATACTTCATTTAAATAGGTAATACAGCTAATTCCCAATCTATGGATACCTTTTTTCAAAATGAATTTTGAAATACCACAAAAATTCCAATTAAGGAGTCATATTTCGATTGTCTAAGTACCCTCAACAATAAATAATAATATTAAATTATGACGAAAAGGGGACTGCGGTTATGATGCGAAATATGTGTTTTTGCAATTTCGTAAAATTGATTCAAGTATTTGCAAATCTGCCATTACATGAATTTATAATCTGTTAAGAGATATATCATATTGGCTATACATTTGGAGTGCCAGCGCCTTTTGGTTCAAGAGTTATCAAGCAAAAACAAGTGCGGTTATAACCTTAATTCACAGTGTATATTAGAAACAATTTCATTTTAATGATGTTAATAAATTATTTGAAAACATTTCAGTGAATAGTTAGAAAGATTTTAATTTATTCAGAATGTTGACAATGTCATGAATAGCGAGGAAATTAAGAACGAATTGTGTCTTAATTTCAAGTTGCATTGTTAGACACAGTGTCANAGAAACAATTTCATTTTAATGATGTTAATAAATTATTTGAAAACATTTCAGTGAATAGTTAGAAAGATTTTAATTTATTCAGAATGTTGACAATGTCATGAATAGCGAGGAAATTAAGAACGAATTGTGTCTTAATTTCAAGTTGCATTGTTAGACACAGTGTCATAATCATCTCACTAAACCTTCTGGCACTAAAACGTCGACAAACTACACCCCCATATGCTTTTATTATTTAGTCAGACACAAATTGCTCTCACTGCAAATACGGATCTCTCGGTTCAAATGAATCTCTGTCTGTACGTTCGTTCGTTTATTGACAACAAGAGAACCTTTGCCATTTTCTGACGACGCAATGTGCAATTCAAATGAAATGGCACCGAAATGCGATAAGTATTATTGTCCCAGCTATTAGAATAATGTCGCCAATCTCAGGGCAATAATTTGCACAGAATTGCAAACAAGCATTTTCAGTGTGTGTATTCCCCAACAGCATCCAATTATGGATTTCATATTTTATTCATATCATTTCACTCCTTTCAAATACTCGTCCTTGTAGCAGGCATTTGCACATCTTGTTTGCAAAGGATCTACTTCGCTCTATGCTTGACAAAACAAAAAGGAGAAAAAAATGTTCACCAGCGTAATACTTTTGGAATTGTCAAATGTTCTCATATGACATATAATACAAACAAATACGGAATATATGTATTCATTATGTAGTCATATATGCAATCTTATGTATTAGACATTGTTTACAGTTCGTTGACAAATATCTAGAATTAAATGATATTTTTTTATTTTGTCTTCTTATATACGAAATAGCAAATTAACTGTTTTTAGCAATCCATTTTCGAAAATTTTACTTTTTGACATTGATAGAT
>JXOV01011056.1:0-11534 GCA_001014945.1 Clogmia albipunctata
CGTGACAAGAGAATTTTATATATAAGATAAGGGATACGCTCCAAGCAGTTTAATATGTATTTTTAAAGAAAAAAAACCATCTTCTGGAATAATTATCTCTAAAAGTTGCATTTATTTAATAGTGCTATACCTGAAAAAAAAAAATAAATTATCCCTTTCAATTCCTGTAAGGAACATGGGGGGTCGCAACCTCAACCAACGGGTTTTNGCTCCAAGCAGTTTAATATGTATTTTTAAAGAAAAAAAACCATCTTCTGGAATAATTATCTCTAAAAGTTGCATTTATTTAATAGTGCTATACCTGAAAAAAAAAAATAAATTATCCCTTTCAATTCCTGTAAGGAACATGGGGGGTCGCAACCTCAACCAACGGGTTTTGCGACATTTCGGTGACTATTTGTTTTCAGTGTATTATTAGTCAATTAATAGCACTTAGACCAGTTTGAAAAAGGACCCAGTCAATCCTATCCGCCCAGGGATCGAACCCTTGACTCCGAAGAGGCAGCCGGATGCGTTAACACATCGGCCACGAGACAGATTTGCTATACCTGAAATCCAATAAAATTAATAATTTATTACATAAAAACTATCAAGTGATACACAAACATTGTAATAAAAAATATTTATTTGCTTAATTAAAATAAAAATGACACTTTATTAAATCTATAGACACGTTATACGTAAAATTCCCATTTTGAATAGATTTGTTAGTTGAAAAATGCTTTCAAGTGGCAGTGTAGAGTTGACCTTACGCCCCTTCGATTAGTTTACAGTGAACCGCATACAATCCCTAGAAATACAAAAAAGAATTAGAATATGGAATTGAACATATTTTAAAGAATAAAACACAAACAAAAAACATAATAAAGAATTATTACCAGAAATTAAAACTTATCATAGAAGCAATATTATTAAGACAAAGAATATTATTCGTTTGTGACAAAATCCAATTGTGGTGCTATTTGGACGTGTTTAGACGATCATGAACGGACACATTTCCCTCAATCAGCTGATGATGGTATGCGCTCAGGGCCTGTCATATTCGAGATGAGAATTTATTAGATAACGATCTATGAAAAAGTCCCAAACCGTCACCAATTGTTTTCAATTTTCATTTCATTGGAGTTTCTGTTGTTTGTCAGCTTAGTGATGGAAGTGTTAATTGTTGTAACCCAATAAACCACAGTTTAACAGATAACCAAGCAAAAGACGTCTTCGAGAAAGTTGGTTTTAGATTTATTAACATTCCTTAATAATATGAAGGTTTTAAAAGGTTTTAATTAAAAACTGTAAGTTACTATGTCAGTTTGATTAATCGGACAATGAGCTTTGAAAAATAAAACCGAGAATTTTCAGAGATTTGCTGTAAAAATAAGTATAAATGTAAGATTAAATATTAATCATTCTTATACTCGAAAGGCATTGAACTAATCTACACTTCTTTTATTTTCAAAACATGGAAAGAATAAGTTTCCGATGAGTATTCAAAAAATTTGTTTTTCTGGGTTTGTTAATTAAATATGATAATTTTTATATTGATTAACCGAATATTAGGTCTCTTTATTTATTCAAATAATAAAAAATATAAGTTTATAACGAAATACAATTTAGTTCAAACATTATACCAGATAAATTGAAACTTCTCATCTCACCCCAAGAAATTCCATAAAAAGTAGTATTTAATTATTGACAGATTATTTAAATAAATATATAATCAAGATTTGGGAGCGATTTTAATTAATAAAACACCGAGATTTCCAAACGATGATAAATTCTTTTTGCAAAAAGTTACGCTTAGCGATTCGTCGCGAAGTTTTACTAACAATTTTTTAATCTAGAAGAGTAAACATCTGATGTCAAAGGAGTACTTATAGGTGGTTATTCTGAGCGGTCTGGAGGGGATGATCTACAGATTTGTCCAGTTTTACAAAATGTTCTTTAGAAAGATCGTTGAGAATATTAATGATTAAGATGTTTCCTTCCAAAATGGTTGCTGCATTTAAATTAATTAATTTCTTATTATTGATAAGAGATTATTAATTCAGAAAGTCAGAAAGTTCATTAACAATTTCAGTGACTGTCACAAGAAATGTTATTTATTTCCTAAAACTTTAATTAGTTATTATCCTTCTTAAAAGTATTGAGTGGAATTTTCATCGATAGATGACAAATTACTATTAACCATGATTTACTGATTGCAATAACCGATATCTATAACTATACATTTAAAAAATAATAAATTGAATGAGATTATTAAAAAGAAATTCAGGAAGTTTGATTTCAATTAAAACTTAAGTATATAAAATTTTGTTTTTATTAATTTGATATTATAAAGGGTATACAATACATATTCAATAATGTAACAGCACCTATTCCTTATACTGTGTTTGACTTTTACTGCCCTCGGCAACCGCTGCCGAAAGGCGTGTCGTTTGCACATATATCCAGTCCAATACTGTTCATTAAACAATAGATAGGGAAAACGCACAGTCGACTCTCAATAATTTAAACCATCGATTATTCGAACATCTCAATAATTCGAAGTTATCACGAGCTTTCTACAAAATCTCTTGATATTTCGAACTAAATCAATACATTTAAATGCTTTCGGTAATTCGAACGGATAAAACCATTGCTATTTGTCTTCTAATTAGCAGCATTGGAACCATAAGATAATATTTTAAGAGTCCCTCGAGTTTCGAAGTATCGAATTCTTTATTAATTTTAATAACACAAAATTGATATTATGGCACACCAATTATTTCTGTCAAAGTCGTTTTCTAGCTCAATTGTTTTTTTTCTTTATTTTTTATTCTTCTTGAAGAAAATTCATTGAATTGAGTAAATTTCTATGATTTAAATTTTTTTATTATTGGAGTTTCTACTGTAATTAACGGATGATTTTATGGTTTAAACGAATAGGACAAATTTAAATGCAATAATTTTTTTTAGAATTTTAAATTTAATAAATCGATGTTCTTTGTTTTAAGAATTTTGTATTAATTAATTTAAAATTGCACATTATTTTGTATAAAACGCGGTCGATAAGAATTATTAAATACACCCTCTAATGTTTAATAATGCCTTATCTTATCGACCTATTTGTATAAATATGAGTAACTACTATCCCCACCGCACAGTTAGCAACAAACCCGAATTGATCAAGCGATCGCTTAGCGACAAGAAAACAAAACAGCAGATCACTTTACAATATAAATAATTTATAAACTTCTTAGTTGCAGATTGCAATCACATTATCCGTATATGAAATGTATACTTTTATTGTTTTTTTCTGCAGCAACGGAAACGCTGTTCATTTTCTCATGTAGCCATATTCTGTATCTGATTCTGAAGAATTTTAGGGCGGTTTTTAGTATTTGAGTCAATTAAGAAATACGAATAAATATGCTTGGTCAAGATTAATGGTAACGAGAGGTTTTTCACATCCTTTCCTACCACAATCTGCCAAGTTACTTCAACCCAATCAATTTCAATCCTGAACAATACTTTTTACCATTAATGCGCTTGTGATACCTAGAGAATTGTTGACCAATGAAAATTATCGTTAAGCGACGAAGCGCGCCTATTTAAAAACCGAAATTCCCGATTAATTGATATAATTAGATAGTCGAATTATGTGTCTGTGGAATATGTATTTCATTTAAAAGAGATTGAATTTTTGAAAATTAAAATAGGGTAAGTATTAAAGCTGGGCCTTGGTTCTATAAGCTCGCGCCAATTAATTTTCACGTTCACGATGAACTTTTATTTAGGGTAGCCAACCAAATGGTAACGGGTTTCATTCATAACGTCGCTATATTTGCCGTTTCATTTAAATCCAAAAAATAATTCGATTTATTTTGATAGTTTTAAGTTATATTTCATGATTTTCAATTAAAACTGCACAATAGAAGTGAATTATTGTGCGAAAATTGTGTTTCGCCGAAGAAAAACAAGCAAATTGTGGAAATTTCAATAATTGAAAAATGTTTCAGTTTTATGTAAATTACGTAAAAAATAAAGATATTGTTTTATATAAATTGAAGTGATAAGTCTTTTAATCGTGTTGGTGTATTATTTTGGTCTAAAATTTAATTTTCAGGTGACAAAAAGTGTGTTTTAAAATTTGGCCGGGATCATTCATATTTCACCTCATATTTAATTAATTACTTGTTTTTTTTCAAGACAAAATGGACAAGACAAAGGAATGTGTTCTAACTATATCCATTCTTCGTTTGTATTACCAAAAGTAAAGTAATATAGCGTCAAAATAAAAATATCTTCGAAAAAACCTGAAATATGAAATGATTCCGCTGGTTGTACCAATGGAACTGGCTTTCTATGTAAAAAAGTTCGCCGTTAACGTGAACATTAATTGGCGAACTTATAGGACCACGGCTCTGTTTGGAATTTTAAGCGATTTCATAACTACCGTTATTTTCGTCTATAAGCAGAGTTATTACAAATCATATCAATCGAATTCCAACTTTATTGTCTTAAATCGATTGTTAAGTAGTCCCACAATTCTTATCTTTCATGGGGGGCAGATCAAAAATAATAAATCAGTAGATTTCAGAAGCGAATTGTGATCTCAATACAACGACTAAACAAAATATAATAATTTGTAAAATTTTCAATTTCAAATATTTTGGAGTAAATTTTAACAGTTTTATGATTTGTTGAAAAATGTATTATTTTATTTTCTTTGCAACAGAATTAATGTTCGTTTCTTTAAAAAATTATTTACTTATTTTTTTCAATATCAAATTAAAAACCTTTAAAAGACTCGCTAGGCACGTAATTTTAATAGACCCTTGTAAATAATAATGCATTGTTTTTATCGATTTAATAGTATAAATAACTATTATGTTATTTTAGTTATTATTTTGATAAACTTATTTTAAAACTCTAACCATTTATTAGTTAACCCCATCCATTTTTAACAATTTAAAATTATTTTAATCCATATTAATATTATAAATAATTAATATCATATTTCTCATCTATTTACTCAAGTCAGTTAAGAATTACACAGCAAATTTGTTCTTTACTAAATACAAACCACCTGATCCAATCAAATAAACCAACAATCTCTTAACGCCTTGGAAACAAAACCACCAAGCTTATCTAATTTTACTGAATTAAAAAGAAATAATTATAAATACCTTGAAGTATTTGACAGTTTTGACTCTCAGCTCCAGAGTGGCGTCTTCATCACAGATCATAAGTGTGTTTGGATGTTGTTGGAAGGCGCTCACTGTCCACATGTGATTCACGCCTTCTTCAATTGCTTTGTACAAAGCAAAAGCCTTGTGAGCTCCCGTTATCAAAATCATCACTTCTTTTGCGTCCATCACGGTGCCAACGCCGACTGTCAGCGCCTGTTTAGGAACTTTGGACATGTCATTGCCGAAAAATCGAGCATTCGCCACCAGAGTGTCTTGCGCCAAGGCCTTGACTCTGGTTCTGGAAACTAAGGACGATCCAGGCTCGTTGAAGGCAATGTGTCCATCCGGACCAATTCCACCGATAAACAGCTCAATTCCGCCGGCTTCCTTTATCAGATCTTCAAATTTATTACACTCAGCCACCAAATCGGGGGCGTTTCCATCCAAAACGTGCGCATTATTTGGGTCAATATCAATGTGTTTGAAAAAGTTGTTCCACATAAAGTAATGATAACTCTCCGGGTGATCTCGGGGTAAATCTTAAATAATAAAAATGTTGTTTTTAATAGAAAACGTGTTTCAAATTAATAAATCGTAAAACAAAAACATTATAATATTATATATGCGGAATATGTGAATAAGAAATGGAATTTGAATTGGCAAATAGAGGATAGGTTCCATGACCACTAAATATCTTTTAAATATGTAATAAACATTCATTTTTATTTATTATATTTAGTGGTTTTGATATAAAATGTGCTGAATGTTTAAACAATGACTTCAAAAAATTGTAATTATTCATTTTTATAAAGAACTATTTAGTCCTTTTAATGAATTTTTACGTTTACGATGCTTTGTCAAATTTCTACTAGCATTCCGTAACATTCATATCGATCGGGGATTACAATCCAAATAATCCAATATGATTGCATTAGAGTATGCAGTACGGAGACATGGAATTAACCAAACAATAACCAAATCTTAGATTATGCCGATGACGTCGTCATAATGAGCAGGGACCAAAATACTGCCTTCGACATTCTACGGAAATTACAGGAATCAGCCAAGGACGTCGGACTACAAATTAACACCGAGAAGACCAAATATATGTAAATGAAAAGAGCTGCCCCACATTCAAATACCTCGATTGATGGAATTAGTGCCGTAGATTACTTTGTATATTTAGGGAGTACCATCAATGGCAATGGAAACGAGCAGGATGAAATTTATAAACGGATTCTTGTAAAAAATAGAATATATTTCTCGTTTCAAAATATATTGCAATCAAAGGATATTTCTAAGCAGAATAATATTCAAATCTACAAAACTCTTATTAGGCCCATCCTAACTTATGGTAGTGAAACTTGGACCATAAGAAAAGCCACTGGAGAACGACTAAAACGAGTTGAAAGAAAAATTGTACAACGAATATTTGGGCCGGTATTCGATAATGGCGAATGGAGGATCCTATACAACGAGGAGGTCTATCAGCTGGACCAGGATGACGACGTTCTAAGGTTTGTGGAATTGAATAAATTACGATGGGCAGGACATGCAACTTGAATGGTTGAAAACCGATTCCCCAAAAAAGCAATGGAACCACGGCTGACGAGAAAGAGACCAGTAGGCAGATCCAGGAAACAGTACGAGGCAACTATTAGTGATGCAGCGGATCTTTTAGGAGTTCACAATTGGAAAGAAGCAGCCATCAACAGATATCAATGGAGGGACATGATTACAAGGGCAAAGGGCCATAAGCCTATACTGATTGTACTTGATCATTCCGATCAGATTTAGTTTATTTTTTTTAAATTCACAAACATCAAGATCGCGGACACGGGAAGCGCAAATAAGTGCTTCTACGATACAATAAACCTTTCAAAAATAAATTTTATTTGATAAAATATTCAATTAAAATGATTAAAAAATGAAATAGTACTTTGGAAAACATTTAAAGAGATTTCAAATTGTTTGAAATTTTGGTGCCGTATTTGAAAGATTGTATGATGGCATTTCTTATAATTGAATTTTTCCGGTACTTACTTCAATTTGGTTTCAAAGGTTCAATGAGAACATTTGTGTATTAATATACAGTAAAATCTCGTTTATCCTAAGGATATTATGTTATAATATGTTCATTTATTTGCAATGAAACAACTTGCTTAAACATGTTTTGTCTTCTCCTCAATTACAAAAAAATCATTATTTCCCCAGAATAACCTAGAATAATACGGCTACCGCGCACCTTCGGATAACACGGATAAAAAGAAGTATAAAAACTCCCTAAAATATTTTTATATTTGTTTTATCATTTTGAATAACTATTAAAAATCTTCAAAATTGTATTTCGTATTATTATCAGAAAGAATACAAATAATTTATTTTTATGAATGAATTGATGAACTTTTGTTTGAATATTAATGATAAAAACATCTTTTGCCTTCTCAATTTGCATAATTTAATGAAAGTGAAATTCTTTGTTGCTACGTTATAGCTTTTAAGTTGTACACAACCATGCTATTCTCATAAATTATTAAATTCTAAGTCTCCCTCTGTATTTAAATAAACCGAATTAATTGTTAATTAATGAATATTTATTGTTGCTCTAATGATTTTATGTATTTTATGGTTCTATATCATGTTGTTCTTTAAAATATTGCTTGTTTATTATAAGTATTCTTTCAGAGATATGAAAATGAAAAGTCTTCAGTATCAAGGAATGCAAATGAGGTTGCAAAATTATTATTATTCTTCGAAATCGCAAATAAAACATCATTACATATTCACGGTTTCTGTATTTTGCGACAAATTAACGGGAGTTCTTCGCGAATAAGTAGTTAAAATGAAAGAAGTCCGCAAAATGAAGATTACTCACCAACGTATTCATCCATGTTGAAAGTCTTTACGTATTTAAATGATATTTTCCCTGCCTTATGATATTCAATAAGTTTCTTGTACATTCCCAAGGGGGTGCTACCGGTTGGCAGACCCATCACAAAATACCGGTCTGGTCCAGGTTTGAAGTCATTGATCCGTTTCATCACATATTTGGCAGACCACTCGCCGACGATGGCTGTACTGTCCAGAATCACCAAACGCATTTTACTCTAGTTTTTGTCGCTCTGTGGTCAGCCTGGCAACGATAAGACCGAGAAAAAAATGTAATAAACGAGAAGCGACACGAGACAAATGACCCACTTTCAATAAATTTTTATTTGTTTTGTTCAGGAAATTGGGACTGACGATCGAAAAAGTTATCAATTGAAAAATAAGACCACTGATTTCGGAACGGAAAATAATATGTTTTAATGTTCTGGATTTTTTATGAATGTTTTAAAATTAATTAAATTATTAAATATGTTGAAATACTTTATGTAGTTATTTATACAACTAGGTCGATAAGATAAGTTATTACTAAACATTAGGGTTCTTTAAAACCACGAGCGTAGCGAGAGTTTTAAAATGGCCCGTTTGTTGAATTTGTTGCTAATAAAATACTTTCATATTAATTGATGGATGTTGTCGGAGGTCACAATTTAATATTAAAGAAAAAGCACTAGTGCTTTATTTTTTTAATTCTTTGAAGCACTTGTGCTATAAAAACGTCTTTGACAGAACAAATAACAGTGTCATAATATCAATTTTATGCATTAAAAATGAATAAAATGTTTTTAATATCAATTTACTAAAAATGGATCATTATTTAATATTGCTGTAATATATTCATTTTAAGAAAAACCCCTTAGATAAACATAAATTCCATAAACACACGAAATTGTTTTTTTGATTTATTTATTAGTTGAAGTTTTTTCTATTAGATATTGATTCTGGTTTACAAATAAAATTAAAAAATTCCTAACTGCAGATTTTATGAAGTAAATATGCAAATTGAAAATATTTGAGGAAAAAAACTTTTAATGAAACTCTCCTTTTCTTAAAAAAAACATTTTTATAAAACTTCCCCACTGTATTTACCAAATATTTCTTTTAGTATTAAAAGTTGTTTTCGTTTTAATTTTCTTATAAGTTTTAAATAACTTGTTTAGAGGACGTTTTAGAAACGTAAATTGTCTTTGTATTTGAAATTATAATTAAGCTACATTTTGATAAAACTAAAAAATAAATATTTATTTTTAACATTTAATAACAGTTTATCTTTATTTTATTTATTGTTCTCGTATTTATTATTCTCTAATCTTTGAACATAGTAGGTATTTAATTCTCTTAGTTCAATCTACTAAATTCAACAAAAACAAATTATGAATGAATAAATGTTATTACAAAACTTGTGTTGAAAAACGACAATAACAAAATTCCATTGGAAATAGTAGTAGACGGAGCAATAAAAAAAACAAAATATTTACACTTTCACATTTGTGTGTCATTAAATCACCGAAAATCTGCGTATTTCGCGACATGTAAATAAAATATCGACGTCATTAGTCTAATTTGCAAAGGTGGATGAACTCTCGAGACTGAAGTCAGCTTACTATTATTGCCTTTGATAAAGAAATACACCGGTTTTTTGTAGGGTAATTTAAACGAATGCAACGCGATAATAAAAATATCTTCAAAATCCGACAGCGCACAAAGAAATTGGGATGACTTTCAGAGTTGACCTCTGTCAAAAACAACCACTGTAATTGGTGTAATCGAGTTATTGATAGTAATGTTTTTATTCCACAATTTAATCAATTTATCGCCCACCCACCTTAAAAAACAAATATTTGATAATGAAAAAACAAATTCACTATTTAAACAATCACGAATTTTCGACACAATGACTAAATCACAATTATGTTTTCACTCAATAATTATATATTTGTAACCAAACGGAGCTGTTTTTAACTTGTTTAATTTTTGGAGAAATAAATGTAATCTTATTGGAAATTTTGACCGGCACTGATTCCCACTTTTTCCGCTAGGTTCGCTGTTTCCATAGGAATTTTTGATAATTTCCGAAACTAAGAAAATAGGAAATTTAGACGGATTTTGTATTTGAATTATTTAACGGTTTTAATTTTTTTTTTACTTTTTCTCAATTTTAAGAGACTTTTCCACTTTATTAACATATAAATTCCCAGAAAAGTCTTCTTGGACAGATTTTTCCCAAATTTCAGCCGAAACTCAGGAAATCTTCATAAATGTGAAGGAAAAGGAAGAAATATTATTATTATTGGTGTTTACGCTCTTTTACCCTTTTAACCCTTTTTTGCACTTAAAAGGCGCGAAAAGCGAAAATAAAATATGAATTTTTAATACATTTTTAATAACAAAACCATTTATATATGTTGTTCATATACAGCTCTATGGCTTTTGCTGCTGAAATAATAATAATTTTACATTTATAAACCCGTATAATTTGAAAAATTAAATGCCCATTATTGTTCAATATTATATATTCCATTTATATTATATATATGGAGATTTACCGGAAATATCAAGCTAAAAAAAGGCCAATTTGCAGCAAAGGCTAAATTAGAATAATAATAATATCGTTTGTTTACGTGCATTTTTCATGTTATTTGGATAATAATAGAAATATGGAGAAATTTCGTAAAAGAATCATTCCAAAAAGTTACGAGTGAGTACTTCTTGTTTTAACAGGGTGACTTTTAATTTTTGGGTCTTTCAAAGCAATTAATGTTTAAAACATTTAATAATTGATTAAATTATAACACAATTAGATTGAAAAATATATTTCTTTACATACAAAAATATAATATAAAAAATTTAATTTATACCTAAAATAGTGACGACTGACAATGAACGGAAGGAAAACACTATCCTGGGCAGCTTCTCGTGGGCGTGTTAAGCCACCTCAGGATTATATACAGTTACTCCTGAAAGTATTCGACCCTGTTTGCAGTGGCGTTTAAAAGCTCTGTCTCATACTTATTATTTATCTGATATTAATGAATGTGATATCATTTGATAGACAATTTATTGAAGTTAAATATTCCACAAGAATCTTTCGTTTATCTTATATAGAACTACCGTAAATAACAATTGAAGTGTAGAGGGCGCTCGAATTACATCATAAAAGTATTCGACCTTTTTATATTGAATGCATGTTTTTATAATTTATTCATTTTTCGTACGTTTTATGAACTTATCCTGTTTGGTTAATCATTTTTACAATGGTTCATTAGTTTGCAATCGATTTTTTATTAAATTAAATAATAGAAGTGAGGAATTTTTAAAATAAGACACTCGAACGAATTATATGAACAAATACCTAATTTTTAGGCAAAGTATTATTTGTATAAATAAATTAAGGCAATAATAACTATAAACACTAATAATTTGTTCGTTTTAAGTTATAAAACGAAATATTTTAGGTTAAAAATATATATTTTCAATATC
>JXOV01011063.1:0-15094 GCA_001014945.1 Clogmia albipunctata
AATTTTAAGCTACAAAAATGCATAAAATTAACTTAAAGAAATGTTGAGTTATATATTATAAATCATTCTTTGTTTTGTTTTTTCTATTTAAGGAATAAAAATATATATGTAATTTGAATTGAATTGAATTAAATTAACTAGAAAAATATAACTTGAAGACCAAATGAAATGTTTGGGCTTTTCAGGGAATTTTATTAATACTTAATGCTTCGTTCTCAGGACTCCCACAAAATTGCAGGCTTAAATTAGCACCGCCTCCCGAATTTATTGAATTATTATGGGCAAGAAAATTGTAGCTATGAAATGTAAAATATAGGATAATTCCCACCAATTTGGGTCAATAAAACCAAAGTGAAAATTGATACTTCCTTTTTTATGAAATTATTTAAATATAACAGATTTTTGGGAAAACATCAATTTCCATTATTTCATATCAATTTATATTATATTTTCTGCGACTTAAATTCAGTCGAATAGAAATAAGATATTAATTTGAAATGGGAACTTCCATTCTGTCCTTGGTTTCTTCTTCTTAAATCGAGGTTTTTCATTAATCGTTTCTATGAAACATTATGGAAATAAATTGAAGTATGTAAAAAGGTCATGAGCTTTTCTAAACGATTCCAATGAATTCTTGTAGGCTTTGGAGTATGAAAATTCGCTCTTTACACTTCATTAGGCATCTAGTACAGACAATTCGCATGATTCTTTCCTTTCCCATTCAATATACGCACGGAATCTATATTTATTTGTTTTTTATTCCACCACATCGGAACAGAGGGAGGATTTTTTCAATTTATCTTGTATTGCTCTAAATCAATATATGAAAAACGTTCGCAGAAAATTTAACAAATACGGAATCAATTGATCCGTATTTTTGTTTTTCTTTTCAACTTCTTTTATTTTTGGTTCGCAAAAGTTCGACGTCTTATTGCTTTATTATATAAATAACAAATTCAGGTTAATGGAAGCTGAAATGATATTCCTCGGAAAGGAAATTTCCTCGGCAAATTGAATTCCAATACTAGTTTGGGATGGGAATGTTCTCGTATTTCATTTAGATACAAATAAAGATAACCACACCTGGCCTAATGACAAACTTTGTTGATATTTCCAAGACGTGAAGTATTTTCCAAAGAATTATATATTGAGGGAAATATTTTTCTTCTTGTTTAATTGAACACAAAAAAAATGCAATAGAAATAAAAAACATATTGAATAATGTCCCGTTTTAGTTTTTAAATATAACATCAACGGTCCTTATAGGTTTTATTTCTTTCCGAACTATTTTGTGATGTTATACTGATATTGATTGTTATCTTAATATCGATGGTAATTTAGTAATAAATAGTTATTTATACAACATGGTCGATAAGATAAGGCATTAATAAACACAAGGGTTGTTTGAAGCCACGAACGAAGCGAGTGCCTAAAAGAAATCCCGAGTGTGTAATAATGCTTATCGACCGCGTTTTATACAAAATTTTCTGCATTTATCAATAAATTAAGACAAAATCATAAAAATTATTTCAATTGTAAATCCATTATACGGGACAAGGATAGAACATTCTTAAATTACAAATAAATCCAAATAAACCAGTGAAACGGTTTTGCATTTTTGTTAAACTTTAATGTCATTGCCCCGATCAATAAATTGTGAGAAACTTTTGTGGAAATCGCTTTTGATTTCTTCGTCACAAATTCTTATATTTGGATAGTAGTTTTTGCACTCCCGTATTGAAACATACGCATTTCGATTTCCATTTGAGTTAATGTTTCACTTTATGCCACTCAGTGAAAATTTTGAATTTTTATATCACTAATGAAAAAAAATTGTCATAAACTATCCAACAAAATTTGATCCAAATTGTTACCCTTAAACTACACAAAATATTTGTCTCGCTTATGCAATTGGGTCGTGATTACGTTGCAAGTTAATTACGGATTCCTGTTTTAAAATTTTAATATTTACTGTTTCAACGGCCATCTGCAAATAATTTGGCTATTTTTGTTCGATTTTGGCACATTACGTAAATATCAGAGATAAATCTGCTTAACTGTAATGTAAGTTAATTTGAGTAATAGTCTTATATTGCTTTAAATGGTAATATAATTTTACATAAATTAAAGCAAACAAATGTTCCATGTCACAATAAAATAGGCATTTGTATTATGACCAAGAAATTAAGAGGAATTTCAACTGTGATCGGTAACCTTACAAATAAAGATTTCATTTGAAACATTTGTGAAACATATCAATTTTTAAATTTTCCTAGAAAATAATGAAATTTATTGTCAAAATATTAAAATTTCAGTGCTCATGAGTAGAGTGCAAAANGACCAAGAAATTAAGAGGAATTTCAACTGTGATCGGTAACCTTACAAATAAAGATTTCATTTGAAACATTTGTGAAACATATCAATTTTTAAATTTTCCTAGAAAATAATGAAATTTATTGTCAAAATATTAAAATTTCAGTGCTCATGAGTAGAGTGCAAAAAACGCTACGTCTTGCTCAAGTGTAAAGTCCTGTTTTTTAACTCGGAAACGATGAAACACTCGCCTTCGGCTCGAATGTTTCACTCTCGTTTTNTTTTAAATTTTCCTAGAAAATAATGAAATTTATTGTCAAAATATTAAAATTTCAGTGCTCATGAGTAGAGTGCAAAAAACGCTACGTCTTGCTCAAGTGTAAAGTCCTGTTTTTTAACTCGGAAACGATGAAACACTCGCCTTCGGCTCGAATGTTTCACACTCGTTAAAAAACAGTTGACTTCACACCCTTGTATTTTTCAATAATAACTAACAAAAATTCATGACATTTTACAAACGATTACTTTCTGTGAGAATCAAAGTCAATCATGAAAAGATAGAGAGCGAATTTGTTCGCATCTTGATGCCATTTCTATATAACAGAGCACAAGTTCCAAAAAATCGGCCAAAAGCGGACATACTAGCCTGATGGTCATTGTTAGCATGTCATTATATCGGTCTATTTTGTTATACTTTTTATATGTGAATCAAACTTCGCTTTGAAATTTGTCGTAATCAGCGGTTGCTCACTATAAGCGGAGTCGTATTAAATGAATTCTACAGTATCTGTTTCTATGTTAGCATTTTTATAAATTTAGGGGTATCGTAGTTTGAGTTATTTCTGTACTATAAACAGAAATGAAAAGAACATTAATATTTATCAAACTTAATAATGTACCTTATTTCCCAATAGTAAAAGATTGAAAGAATTAAATTTTATGATTCATATTTTGTTGAATTTCCTTCTTTAAACGTTCGCGATTAATTGTAAAATTTTCCAATAAAATGACCAATCAAAACCGAATGCAATGCATTTAAAGCTTCCTTTCATTTAAAGGCAATTAAAACTCTCTCATGTCAGTTTCCGTCCGACATTCACAGTTTTTTCTCTAAAAATGGTTCTATTCTTCGCCAGTTAAAAGCTTCCAACAATTAGTTCACTTTGAAATGGGCAAAAAGTACCCTTTGCACGTTTTTCATTACACGCATCAAATACAAAAGGTCTTTGCACTGACACTTTACATTTTTCTAATGAATTGATGGAGCTATTATCGATTCCGGTTCTTAATTAAGCAAGTGCTGTAATAGTTTTTGTGATAATTTTCAAGTTAACGCTATAATACAGCAAAATAACATTATTTTAATACAGTTTGAGCACAAAAATGACAATTATTATTCAAACAGATCAATATTCTTTTTCCTAAAATTAAATTTTTTATGAGAGAATTTTAAGATTAAGAATATTTTTCTTAGGAACAAAAGCTCTTATTATCAATTCCTTATTTCAATTAAACCATTTAACTTTTTAAATAAATTGAAATGAAAAGAATAGGTATGAATACTAAGTTCTTTCACAATAAAAACTTTTTCCATCTCAAAAGTTGTGGAAGCTGACATTTAAGTTAATTTCCCTTTAAAGGTTAAAGATTAAAATAAGAATGACAAGATGTAATTCTCTGATTTGATTTAAAAGTACAGTCAAATGCCAACTATTATCTTAAAAACCTTGACATGTTTTAAACAAAATTTTTAAATTGAATAATCCTACTCATATATATATAAATAAAATAATTCTGTAATAAGGAATGCTCTTAATTCACAAACTGTTCTTTTTAAAGAAGAATAAAGCCTTATCCCTCTTATATCCAAAAAAAATAACAAAAATTGTGTGTAGGTTCAAAAATATTATTAATAGTTATACTATTATATTTGACCTATACTGCCCTCGTGAGTAGTTCCGAATAGCAGTTCGATGGCACATATATCCTGTCACCCTCTTTTAGCATAAATGTAGAAAAGGAAAACGCTTACGTGAGGAGGAGGCGATGGGCGGCACCCATCACTCTAAGGAATCACAGGGTGTATCAGATCGGTAATCATTCATATGTAAGAATATATTTTAGTGAGGGCTATAACTCAATAATTCATTGAGTGGTCCAATTTCACATTAAATTCTTGTATTTTACTACAAAAATGATATATTCTAAACAATATTAAATATTAAAATAGTATATTTCGATACAAGTGGTGAAGTAAAGGTTATTACAGCACGAATTTAATAAAAATAGGTAAATGAGTGCTGTAATAACCAATTTCACATGTGTATTAAACACTATTTTGTGTAATTCTGGAAAAATAATTGTTATTCGATAATTACTAACAAAACCGTTCGCAACGGTTTTTTTCAAATTGTGCAACCACAACTCACAACGACATTTTCATATTTAAATAATAAACTTGTTTTGACAATAATATGTAATTTCATTNATTAATTTGGTGGTAATTTGCGTGCAAATTTTGAATTATTTCAGCACTCCGTGCAGAAAAATAAACCGTTACAAAACCAATTTACGTGAAGAAAAGTCTAATTTTCGATACGGAATCGCACAATATTATTCAAAAATATTATTGCAAGCTCCTAAAAATAGTGCGTGTTGCTGATTCTATAATCGCAAATTCTATTTTATTGTACAGAATGGTAATAAATAAGGCGTAGAGGGCATGGCCGGGGCGTAGTTGTACTACCACCTAATAAAGAATAAAAAGAAATTATTGTAAGGTGTTTTGTTAATAATTTATCAAATAATTAGGTTTTTTAAATAAATTATATTATTGTTTTACGAAGTTCAATCTGAATTTTATTTAAGTATAATCTAATAAAGAAATGATTTTGTCTAGTTATACATTACAAATAAAAAAGCTCAGTCATTTGAGGGTTAAGAACGAATAAGAGAAGAATGGAATGGAGTGATCCCTGGAAGAGTAACATTTTTAATTACGGGTTTGATGGCGTATTGTTCGTTCTTTGTGACTGACAATTCGTTTCAATTAATTACTCGTTACTCTGTAATTGCCGGGCCCCACTACTACTCAAAGGGAAAGTCTCACCCCGTCCCATTCCATCCCCTGCCCCCTCCTAATGACACTTCAATGGCGAAATGGTCGGCTCTTTGGCAACTTCAATTCATATTGGAAGGGCCGACAAAACAAAAGAGCGAGAGCACTTTAATGGCGCTTAATGACAAAGTGAAAAGTGCCCCTTGATTGCTTAACATTTATTATCACGATTGCGAAAATTTCGGCAATGACTGGCAAACATACCGCACAAACATAACTCTAGATTGAGTGGCGAAAATGACTGGCACATATTTCATGCTGCCAAAGCTGTTTGCGGTTTTTCGGTATCATTTTCCATTAACATTATGAACAAATCAACATAAATATGATTCGTTTTTTTCTCTCATTCTGTTCCGCCAAACAATCACACTCTTTACACACACAGAGTGTGAATTAATAATGATTTCTGGATGTTTTCAATTCCCCTAATGTATATACCTATGTACATTATTATCAATAAAGAAGTTGTAAGGGCTGATGGATCAGCATAATTTTATAGCCCTTAATCACCAATGTGTGTTTGAGCTTTTTCATAGGAAAATACGAAGCACTTGATTAATTATTACCAAATAATGACTTATGTGATGGCATAATTTCGTGGCTAGTTAGGAAAATCCTATATTATTATCAAGCCAATCAGTTATTACAGTTGTTAGGCTTTCTATTTAGTTATTCATAAATCAACACTTATTTACTGAATTTATTGAGGAAATGAAATAATTTCAAATAAGACATATCAGAGAATTAATCACAAACAATTTTCCAAGTAGTATTTTAATTTTAAAAGAAGTTTGATATTTATTTTTGATAAAAAGATAATTTTATATAATTTATATTTTAAATATATTCAATTATTCATAAAAAGAAATAAATATAATATATATATTTTAATTTTCCTTTTTATATTTGAATTTAATGTGAATAAAATTTATTTAATGAATACATTAAGGATTTCCAATAGTTTATGGAATCTGAACGTATGCTTTCATTTAAATGGAAAAGTATTGAACATAGGGTGAACTTGGGAGAGATTTAGGGTGGGTAAAAGATAAATGTAAATATTTGTTTGTGTTTGAAAGCTCTTAAAAGGAGCTCAACGCATTGTCACAATTTAGTTTTTAAAGTGTCATTTAAAAATAAATATTTGTTGTTGAATTTTTATGGAAAGAAATTAGAGTTTATAAGGTTTCGCTTATCATAATTCATATGAACTTTAGAAGTTATAGTAATTTTTGGTATAATGTCTTATTTGGTTGTTATTAATGCTTTGGTTAGTGGCGACCAATGGCGACCAAATTTTGACTTTGAAACCAATTTGTTGGATAGTTTATGACATTTTTTTCACTAGTGTAATAAAAATTCAAAAATTTCACTGAGTGCCATAAAGTGAAACATTACGAAACTCAAATTGAAATCGAAAAGCGTATGTTTCGGGAGTGTAATACAGAAATTATAATTCATGTAAAAGCACTCTACGGCCAGCTCTCCCAATCATGTTGGAAAAGTTGTTAAATTCGGCAACGAGAATAGGACCTTACTTCTTATTCTTATCTCAGGTAAGAACCATACTGTAACTATCACTATATAAAAATTATTTAAAAAATCATAAAATAATTCACGCATTGCAATAAGACAGTTTGGACCAATATTTGATAATGGCGAATGGAAGATCCTCCACAACGAGAAGGTTAATGTATGTACCGTGATGACGACGTGCTTAGGTTTGTGGAATTAATCAAACTACGATGGGAATTCCATATGTTTAGGATGGATAAAAATAAATTCCCTGAAAAGTTGCTAGGACAGAGACCAGTAGGCATACTCAGAAACAAGGTAAGTATTAATGAAGCTGCACAACTCTGGAGGAAGAATATCATACAGCAATTAGCCGGATCGGCCCATAAGTCTGTACTGATACAGATTGCAATAAGACTTAAATTAAAACCAAAAAATTAAAGATTATGTTTAAAAATCAACTTTGAATAAAAAACACTTGTTCTTCACAAAAGTTCCAGTTGTCAGATATTAAAAAAAAATTCTTAATCTTTGTATCGTTTTTTTTTTTGCGTTTTGAAGACGTTTTTAGTCCTGGCCTAAGTAATGATGTTGAATGGCGGACGTAATTTCCCGTTTATCCTACCCCAATTTATAGGACATTACTTACTTTCAACATAAATACATATTACATGTAGAATATCAATTTAAAAAGCCGGACCAATAATCAATTTTCTTACTTAATTTTGTTTATAAAATTGAGTTTATATGAAAATCTGATATTTTAAATGCGAATGATGTTATGTTATTTGTTTTGTTTTAATTAATAAAATTTCGGCTAATTTTACCATCCGGATTAAATTAATAAATGTCTGCAGTGGCTGACAGTCAATCACAGATTATGTATATTTATGAAAGAATTATCCGAAAAGTCCTTCGAAATACTCCAGACGTTATTTTGTTGAGTAATTAGGAATTCGCATGTCCACAAAGTAATATATCATATTGACGGCATTATTAAAAGTGTCACGGTAGAAATCCAACAAAAGTAGAAGTAGATTAGAATTTCCGGCCTGAAAATACTCTGTTTAAATCACGACTTTATGCATTTATTGTGCATATTAATACCTGTTTATCACAATCCAGATCAAGAGGTATTTCGTTTTTGATTTAAGGTATTTGTGTCGATTAGAACAATTTTTCTAATCATAATTTATGGACTTTATTTTAATTTCAGATGGAATAGAATATTTAACTAGTTTTTTTTTTAAATATTTTAAAAATATTTTAAAAACTTTATCTAATCGTCACATTATAAATGTTTTATCTTAAATATCACAAGTTTAAAAATTTATATATTTTGTTGTAGATTATCTTAATTATCTATTTTTCATGAATCTGATAAACTAAGTGAATTAAATTTTGAATATAATAAGATTTTTGATATTTTACTGTCAAGTGTCAAGATTAATAAAAAAAAATCTGTACTAATTTGGAATTTAAGATGTAATTTTAGTATATTTCGATACAAGAGGTTATTGCAGCACCAATTTACCATGTAATTTCACGAGCGCGGCGAGTTAAAATAGGTAAAATTGGTAAATGAGTGCTGTAATAATCGATTCTAAATGTGTATCGAACGTTATTTTGTGTAATTCTGAAAAAATACCAATTAATCGATAACTAAAAATAGAAACCGTTTGCAGCGTTTTTTTCTTCAAATTGTGGACACAATGTGAACAAGTAATACAGTGTGTTTATTAGAGTGAGATGAGAATACTCACAACAAAATGGTTTTGACAACAATATCTATTTTCATTTAATTGGTGACAATATGCGTGCAAATTTTTTTATTATTTCAGCACTCCGTACAGAAAAGTAAACCGTTACAGAACCGATTTGCGTGAAGAAAAGTCTACTTTTCGATACGGAATCGCACAAAAATATTATTTGCATTATTTCTGATCTGTCGCAAATGTTCGTCAGTCCTTGGCCCATTTTTTGTTCGGGGTAAATAAAGAAGCTCCAGACGCTGTATACTTCGTTATATCTTCTAAAGAAAATGTGGATAGAATTTTTCAGAAGAAAATTGATACGCACTTTTTAATAACAGATCACACATTTATTTGAATTTTAAATGATGGGTCATTTTTTTACATTTAAAGGAAAACAATACAACTTGCAAATATTACTCCAGACCTAATATAATTTTAAATTAAACTGGCTTTTCAAAATATTTCAAGCTCTTGTGCTGTAAAAGTACTGATGGATAGCTATCGCTCATACGAGAGTGGTATTAAACTGGATTGATCCGCTGCTCTTGATAAACGTCCTTCATCCCTGTACTCGTGGACCACTTTGTTGAAAGGCAACAATCCCAGCTTCCTCGCTGTACACCTCTCGGTTGTCAGTGGTTTTTCTTCTAGCCTTCTGTTATATTGTCGTCTGCGATCCTCAAAAGTTATGTCCGACTTTATAAAATTGTCTTTGGTTTCATCAAATTTCCTTAAATTTCGGCAACTGTCTGAAACATTACGCTTATCTAACACAGCGAGCAATTGCAAATTGTTATCGTTTAAAATACTGAAAAAGCTCTCCAACTCAGCCTTGTTCTATTTGGAATTTCCTCAGACGTTCTTTCATTCAAGCGTTAATATCCCTTGGGGAATAGTCCTCTCGGTTTACCACTCTGTTCTCTTTCTTTTCGGACTTATCACGGTTCTCAATCATCTCTTCGATTAACACAATTTTCTAGCCAATAGTTTTTCATACTCCCACTCCAGTTCGAACTCGTTGAATCGGTCGGCAAATGCATTTATCATTTGCATCATTTATGTATCTGTAAAGTCAGCTGGAGTTCGGTAAGTGGTAGTCCCATAATGCTTTGGAAACTTTTGTGCTGTGTTGTTTTATGATCGAGTATTATTATGATTTTAATGAATTTGAAACTGTGCTTTCGTTATTAAGCAATTCATATCGGAGCTAATTTCTGTCCGACTAAACTGTTCCACTACTCTAAATAGAATGATATATACTATAAATAAATTGGTCTGGGTTATCTTGATCATGACAAAACGATCAGATATGCTACACCACACAATTATTTAAAAATGATACTTTAAAGTTTATATTGTAGTCCACTACGTCCAAAAACCCGAGGAGCAATACCTGTTTTTCCAATATTGCTCCTCTCCATCAACAATTCATTTTCAACCTTTTTGTAAATATAATTTAATAATCTTGTAAATAATAATCCTTTGTATAAAAATTAAATAAATATCTAGGCCTGACGAACCTCAAATCACTCTTGTTCAATCGTCAATAACGACTAGTATTCCTGGGAGCTAACACTCCCTGGTCAGTCCTCTGGCCCGATCTTCCAGACATCCAACCAGCTTCTCTTGGGTATCCACTCATCGCTCCAGTAACGCAGGAACATCTGCACACCATCACACACAGCTCCTTATCGTTACAATATCATTTGAAAAAATGGATCAATTTTAACATTTAAATTGTAAGTTCTTATCACAAGTATTATAGCTACCAGGACGAAAGAGCATCACAGTAATTATCATTTTGTGTAAATTTAAGTTTATATGCAATAAATTGTAATAATAATTGATAAAATAATCATAATCACTGCAAAAACAATCACCTTTATGTGTTTATAGTCACATTTTAAATTTGGACAGTGGGCAGATCGTTTGATAAACTCAACATCATCCGGAAATGGAGGATTAGTACAACTATTCAAATCTGTTTCCGAAATGAGGGATCTGTTTTCAAGGAGCTGAATCGCTTTAACTCGAAATGGTGTAGGACTTCCAGATAAAGGTCCAAATATTAGTAATCCTTCATCATGAAAAGAATCGTTGATTTCAGAACAACCCCACAAAAGGCCATAATCTTCCATCATTATCATTTTCAGTTGAAAATTCAGCTTAATTTCGCATTCAATATTTAAGTTTTTGATAATTGTGTTTTTTCTATTTGATAACAGAAACACTTCTGCACTGTGAGTTTGATTGTCAAATCTGACCCCAAGCTTAGCATTACATTTACTGTAACTAAGCTGTACCACTAACATGTCACTAACATTGGGTAGGGTGAACACCATCATTAATTCATGTGAAGCATACGGCAGTAACAAATAATTGGGAGCGAATATTTTGAAAGGAACTTCATATAGTGCTCGAAAATTCCTTAATTTGACGTTTTTTACTTCTGAATTAATATTTGGACAGGGTCCTTTCAAAATCACTTGTGAGGATAATGTTACAAAAATTAAAGAGTATATAATACTGTAACTCATTGTTGATAGATATTTATCGCAAAATCCCTAACATCAACCTATTACTCTATCATTCACTTTATGTATGATATCCTTAATGTTTTAAAATATCACTATTAAATTACCTCTCAATTTTAGTTCTATTAAATTATTCAACAGTTACAGTAGTTATGATTCTATAAACTTAACGATTTAATCAATAATTGAATTTATAGTGCATAATGTTATTCAAATGATATAAAGTAATTTGTATTTTATTCATTAAAAAAACTATTATACAGAATACTCAATAAGATTATCAGAATAGTTTTAAATAATCAATTTTGGTTATAATATATGAGCCCTGTCATTTATAAAATGAGAATCCATAGTGGATCATAAGCTGTTGACGAAGGTTTCTCATCGTGATCTGTCTATGGCCACGTTCCTCAGTTGTTGGGTCGACATCATTTCCTTTTTAAAGGATCTTCTCTAAGTCATCTTCGATCTTCCATGCTTCTCGATCCCAGCAGGTTCCAGCTTAGTACCATACGACTCCTCGATGTCTCTCCTCTAAATACGTTTTATCCACCGGTATTTACGCCTTCCAACGGTTTCATTTATTTCTGGTTGTTTTGTTATTTGCCACAAGTTCTTATGGAAATTGATTATATAATAATGTAATTTAATAAGTATGAAAATGGGGTTTTGAAACACTGTTTTTCGAAACCCCATTCCATGTTTATTAAATAACACTATTTAAACGTGATGTTGGGAAACTACAGACTTAACACTTTCGCCTGACGATGGTTATACTGAGAATTGAACTTTTAAATTTGGTCTAATAACCTTGACGGTCGGATCTGGAGTCCTTTGTTAAACACATCTTATCCCTCGGTCTGAAAGAGATGGACTCCTTGATTTTACCTTTAACTATAGTTTTCTACGTATTATAAAAATGGACGGATTATTGCTGAAGGCATTCACAATCAGGTTGATCAGTAAATTCTTGCAAACGATGTGCCTATATTTCATAAGAAGGGAGATTATTATAATGATTCTTTCTTTGTTTTACCAAGTTATTCAATATTCAAAAAGGCCGACTTCAAACGAACTAAACCGGCAATTACATAAACTGTTAAAAACTCTGGATGTAACAATTAAAAATAAATATAAAATACATTTTTTTTATTTCACAAGAATCTTCTCATTTCTAAATATCCGTTGATTGTTTAAGAATTTAACTTGCTTCAGAAAAGTTTACAAGAAATGTTTACTTTTTAAAAAATCTATGGTTTTTTTAATTTTTACGAGGATAATGCAGAAGCTTTAAGAGAGCTCACCGAAGGGTAATAAAATCACAAGTTAAAGATAAAAGAAAGCGCTGGTGTTTCAGTTACTAAAACCGTTTAATTGAATTAAATTTAAGTGAATTTCCCTTCCAGTTCCTGTGAAGGAACATGAGGGTGTCAACCTCAACCAACATGTTTTCGACATTTCAGGGACTATTTTGTTTTCAGTGTATTACTAGTCAATTAATATCACGTAGACCAGTTCTAAACGGATAAAGTCGTTTCTTCTATTATTTTGTATTTTTGCGATATTACTTAAAATTTGCTATGAATGTTATTTCGCAACGTTATTGATATACACAAATGGAAACTTTTCGCGCTAGAAAAATATCCGCCCAGGATTCGATCCCTTGACCTCAGGCCACTTGACATAAAGGCAGATAAAGTAAATTAAATTTAATTATGAATAATTAATTGCCCTAAGGTAGTTGAAATGAGGCCAAAATTTGTACCATTTTCATCTTTTATTCATTAAAAATATTTCAACAGTAATCACAAATGATTTCAAAAGGACTTACTTGAAAATAAAGACTTGGAAATCATAATTATTGCTATTCTTTAATATCACTTTCATCTACTTCAAAAGTGCTGAAGTTTTGATCGTATTATTGATATCTAAAAATCTTAATTAAGATTTATTGGCTAGCATTTTTGTATTACAATTAAATTTTCAAAAGTTATTTTTGATCTAAATTAATAAAAACTATTATTGTTGTTAAATTAAATAAACAAAAATTATTGTTAAAATTGACTTGGTAGGTATCAGGATTGGTTTTTTAAGTGGAATATTAAATTATTTGTTAAGGCTGTAATGTTTGCTATATATTATAGAATTTTGTGTCCGCAGATAGATAAAAGAGATGCATTTTTTAAAATAATATGAACACTGTTTAGTTATTTTTGTCGTAAATTGGAAAAAATGCAAGAACTTGTACGAAAAAGCATGTAGAGACACTGACTAAACCATTTCTCATCATTTGAAAGCAATGAAAATGATCCGAACGTAAGCTATTGGGTGCTTTGTCAATTTAATCCGTGAGAATTTAACGACATTTTAGGTCACATTTTCGGGATCCTTAATTACATACCCAGAAACGGTCAAATAAAAAGTGCTTTTCTTGCGCCTGTACTCCCTGTATATTATATTATGCCTTCCGATTGCCACTTGTTTAGATAAATGCAACTTTACGTGGCTGACCAGCACTTTGCCAATTTTGAAGAAGTTAGAAAATTGCTCAATGAATGGTTTTACTCAAGGGACAAACAGTTTTTTTGGCACGGAGTCCAGAAATTGCAAAGAATCACGAGGGTGCATTAGACCGGTGATTAATCATATGTATTTATATATATATATGAGTGTGGGTTATAACTCATAATTGGGTTGTTTGGTCCAATTATACAGTCCAAAACAATTATTAAAAACATTTATATAAATTTAAAGCAAAACGAAAAAATCACAAGCTTTTTACAAAAGACGTGTGTTTTAATGTTTATTTAAAATTCAAAGCTAATTAGAATTTAATCGAAATGTAACCTTTCTTCTCTGGGAAATAAAAACGAGTAGAAATTATTTTCGTAATTTAAATCCTAATTCAGCTTAAGAATCCATTATTTTAATGCTTAGAGCATTTGTATTATGTTTCTGAAATAATTCCATAATTTTATGCAAATGAATTTAAATGTTTATCTCGTCGGTTGTAGGCAGCACACGTGTGCAGGATTGGAAACGATTACCAAGAACATATGTCGAATTTAGTGAATACGTGTACGAGAAGAGCATAACATGAAACATGGGCCTCCTCTCCGACGTCTGCAAAATAACGTAATAAAATATTGATTAAAATTAGTAGGCCGTGAAATGTATGTTGAGCTTTAATAGAAATTAATAAGAACATCCTTGTTTACAGGAAATAATTTCAATCCCAGGAAAAGTCCCTGATGCGTTTATAATTTTGAATCAAAGAGGATAAACAGAATTTAAGGGAAATAATAAAGAGTTGAGTTATTAAGAAAATTAATTATTAATCATTTTAAGAGACCTTTGTATCATTAACACATAAACCAATAAGTTGACAGGAATATAACTGGATATAAACAAAATATCCTAGGACTTGGTTTTAAAAATTTGAATGATGATTTTGCGTTTTACTGTAAAACTGACTATCATTGCAGAAAGAAAACACCCTCACAATGTGTTTTCATTTTAAAGGATGTAAATTAGCGGAACTTTTGAATTACATAGTTACAAAACAGAGATTTTAGTACATATATATCTTTTAATTCGTTAAGTAAATCTTAACTACTTTCGTTAGGGTTTTGTTTTGAATAACATATAGTCCCCAGGATAATGCTTGTAGGAGCACATCCTTTTCATATTATGATTGAAGACCAATTCGAATTAAAATCGTCGTCACCTAGTAAACTTCGTCCATAAACAGGAATGTTTCATTTTACAAAAGCATTTCTTTCTTCAATTGGAATGTTTGGTGCAGTTGTCTGGCAGTATGTTTGGAACTTAAAAAAAAAAAAATTTTCCCTTTCAATTCC
>JXOV01011064.1:0-13081 GCA_001014945.1 Clogmia albipunctata
GCTATAACCTCAATTCACACTGTATATGAAATATATTTTTTCATTTGTTATCACAAAATGAGACGAATATATAATAATTAAATGTTTATTTTAATTACTTTCCATACTCATAAATTAAAAATCTTTTTAATTATAAAACTCAAACTCGCATCAATATCAATTACGTAATTGTAATTTAAATAATGAAATTCACAATAAATCTGAAATTAATATTTAAAATAAACGAAGAATAAAGTATTAAGGCTTTCAAATGGAAATTTTATTTTTATAATGAGAACTTTTATATATTTCGAAATTAAATCTTCGAAATTAATCAAACAAAATTTAATTATAATTGTTCTAAAATAAAATTTTCTTGGAACATTTCACTCACCAAAAATAAGGCAATGTCGATTATTTCTCTCTAATTCAGAGGTACATACTAAGTTATGGCGATTGTTTGTTGTTGTAATAATTTGACTTAGCGACTGTGACTAGATATTACGGCGATGACGTCATCCCCCTTCTCTCAATTTTTGTTTTGTTTTATATGATTAAAGTAATTTGCTTTAAATTAAGTGAAAAAAGACTTCAAATTTAAATAAATATGAGTAATAAGTTTCTATGAAAATACTATTTTTGTTAAAATGTTCAAGGAAAGTGTTTTTTTCCGAAATGTAAAAATAATCGCATAAGTAATTTTCTATGTTTTTCCATAAAAAAGTTAAGAAATGATTCAAATTTCTTAAAGTATAGTCAACACAATAAATATATGTTGTGATCATTTTCAATCGACTGTCTTAAACGGACCCCAAAACCTGTCAAAAGAAAATCGGCACAACCTTATTCTTAATTGACCTTGTTTAAGATAATATTTTTAAGGGAATTTAAGATTTGGTTTTATAAATATTATTTGATACATTACAAGTATATAAGATAAAATAATAGAAATTAAAAATATATAAAATAAAGATAAAAAGTGATAAATCTCTTATATATTAAAAAATATTTCATAAAAGCATGTCTTCAAATTTCTATTTGAGATAGTAAGCATAAATTTTCTCAAATAAACCAACTTGTCAGTGAAACCCTTTCCCGTTATTGTACTGGATTAAAGGTCGTACCTGTTCGATGCACCAGGACACGAGAGTCATAAATTGGAATAAATTGTTGAAGCTGTGCATGGGTCGAAAGTCTAATCCCTTGATGTAGGGCCCGATTTTTGTGAGACAGTTCTGTGTGCGGAGGTGGTCGAGGGTGTGCTGCCAGCCCGAGTAGTAGTTGTAGCGTTGGCGGGTGAGAGTGTGGTCGTCGACGACAAAGTTGGACCACACTCGCGGCAGATACATGCAGCTGAACCAGTTTCGGCAGACCTGGAGAGGAGAAAAGTGGCAAAGTCTCGTCACTCAAATCCAATTACAACTTTGATCGGAGGTGGTGGTGGTTGCGGTTTGAGGATTTCCAAAAGGCAAGGAGACTCACCAGACTGGCGTAGTACCGTTCTCGAATACTCAAATAGGAGAAGATCTCCTCGAGAAGCAGATCCGGCAGGTTGTTCCACTGGGAGAACTCCCTCTGCGCCGACCTCTCCAAATTGCCGCCCACCTTCTTTACCTGTCCGGTGCCTGGCTCGTCATCCCCAGCGTAATCCTCCTCGTCGTCTGTCTCGATGTCAATGTAGCAGGCTGGATTATCCGAGCATCAGCAGCGAGAAGCGAAATGAGACGAAAACAACGAAATTGTATCAAAATTGCGATTGTGCTCAGCATGTGTAAATTCCAAATTACGTTTGCCAGAGTTCAGTCCCATCCATCAAGTCAACCAAAGGCAACTCTCTAACAAACAGCAAAGTTTGTTTAATTACTCGAAACTTTAAGCACTTGTTTCGTATCAATAACTCGACGCAACTTGGGAAACAAGTTCTTGACTAAATAAACCGTCACAAACTCAATATCATTAATTATGCATAAGAGTGTTAATTATGCGTAGATTTATATTCTTATTCAAATCCTTTAATGAAATAAAATTGGCTTTAAACAATACAAATGCTACATTACTATTAAATTTAATAAATTATTATACATTCAAATAAAAAACACTTAACAGTAAAGATCAGTTAAGAGAAAATATGATTATAAAAGCATCTGTATTTGAAATACGTATCACAAGTTTTAAAATATTTTTAGAAGTACTTTTGGAAATATTTTTTTAAATCTGTTGCAAGCCCTCCTGCCCTTTTACTTGGGTTAAACATAAAAACTTTGTTTTTATAAAATATCGTTACGAAATCGATTTTAATTCTTTAATAACTGGTTTCAGCACAACGCATCGGTTATTTAAACCAAGTAAACTTAATAACAAATAATTATGAAAATTTATATTATTATATTTTGTTTTAAAAGATTTGCGCTAAAATATGAATATTTAAATTATGCCAAATAATAATTCTTTGACAACTCGTACTAAGTCGATTCATATGGATTTTATTATCTGTGGGTAACTATCAACTCTTGCAGGCTTATAATACAGTGGGCAAAAAATTGTAAGACTTTGGTTATAATTTCAAAATTCTTAATTTATTCGTCCAAATCTATTGCGTCCCCCTCAAAGTAATCCCCTCTTGTACTTGTGCCAACGATTTTTCCACTCCTCGAAAATTTTAGTGATTTTGGAACTAATCGTGCTTTAACTTTTCTGAGTCCCAAATCATATTTCAAAATGGTTAATACTGATTTTGTACCGATATTCCAACGATGCCAGTAGTGTCTCTGACTATTAATCGTCAATTCTCAAGCATCAATTCCTTGATTTTAGCGACGTGTGACATTAGTTGATGTTGATGGCCGTGCTGGACGTGGTTCGTCTAGACCCTTTTTGGATAACTTGTACCAATTAAAAACTCCTCAATCCCAGCCCTTGTGATGTCCAAAAAAATGTGACGATACGGGTAACCCCAAACACAAAAAAAAAAAAAAAAAAAAAAAAAATTAAAACACTTGCTCGCGACATACAATTATCACCGAAGGCCTTCTGCAACATTCTGAAAGTTTCAGCACCAGCGATTTGATTTCGCCCACAAAATTTGAACAATTTCACATATTGTAAAAATCGCCGAATGCACATTATGTATTTCAGAAAAACAAGCGTACACTAAACATTAATTTAAATTATATTGATGTGACATTTGGCACAGATTGCACTGACAGTCATAACAACCTTGAAAATAAATATTTCGACAAATGGGTTTTCTCGCGAAAGTTAAATCGAAAAGTCTTACTACTTTTTGCCCACAGAGTACACATATAAAAGCATCGCCATGAAGAAGAAACGCCAAATTTCTGGCTATAAATAATGGAAATTCACAGCAATTCTAAATTTTTCATAAAACCAATACACAATTCAATGATTTTAAATTAAAATTTTGTAAAACTAGACAATTTGATAATCGCCTTATTGTATTGAGGACACATCTTCAGCACCCTGTTTCAACCGTATTTTAAGGACAAAATTTTAATTTGAAAATCAAAAGACTTTTTCTCAATTCTGTGAATAAAGAAAATTAGTTACTATGATTGATTTTAATTTGAACTTCGAAATTTGTATGAAATTTCCAGTCACAAACATATTTATAAAAAAAATTGACGAAAAGATGATTTTTTTTATTAAAGATAAAATGTGTCTATTTTTTCTTATACGCTTATATTAAAATATTACTGAGTATTTATCAGAATTATTTAAAAGAGTTTTTTTGATTTTTTAAATTGTGATTTAGCTCTTTTGTATTCATTGACATGCACTCTACTTATATGTGTTCCACTAAAAGGGGTCCTGACAGAATACACAATCAGGAGCAAGTGCTTTATCTAAAGTATATGAATGTGTTAGTCTAGAATGCTAAATTTTAAGACGAGTAATCAAAACTGACTCTTAAATATATTCTACATCCGAAAAGAGTGGTTTTGTGTTAGTCGTTCACTTAGCTGTAATTAGTTCTGGTGTGAAACTCAATCTTTATTCGATACGAAATCAATATTTATAAATTAATTCCCAATTGATTGCATTGCAGGGTAAATTTATCATTCTTCCCAATGTTCACCAAAAATAAGTTCCAAAATAATAATGACAAATATGGGTATCGAATTTATATTTATAAATCATTAAAAGCCAATCAAAAGTTCATCAACATTATTTTATAAATTGTTGAGTGGGATAACAAATTCTTTTAAATTCTTTTAAACTCATCAAATTATCTTAAAATACAATTTTTATGAAAATTACAGAATAAAGATAATAAAGTGTTCTTTGAAAATCGTCTAAAAATAATTTATGTCGTTCCATAATTTGCTTGTCATTTTTTAACAACAGGATGTTTTAATTTGGGTAGAGCTCCTAATTAGGATTGTTGTCCGCTCTTAACAAAATGTGACGCTTTTTTACGGCTCAAGAATACGTGACCCGAATTAAAAAATAACTCGTAGGCAGAAATTAATTATTTTCGCGACATAAAATATGAATATAAATTGTCGAGGATTGCAATTTCAGTCAACAAAAATAATACAAGCCAAACATTCGTCCCACTACCCGGAGGCTCCACAGCTGGCGCGAATTTCATTTTTTACTGCTTGAATAATTTATTGTGTTAAATGAGAAACTCTAGGAAAACGCATAAAATATAATCCTATTCAATATTTAAGCTTTTTAAAGTATCGTCATAAAGTTGACTATTGGATTTCAAATATAATTTTAATAATAATTATTCCTTATACAGTGGACGCCGCTTATTAGGGCCACTCTGGGCCGGAATAATTTGGCCCTATTAACCGAATGGTCCTTTTAAGCGATTGGTTAATAAAAGCTAGAATTTGATCTGTAGGTAAAATTTTTAAATATGTACGAGTATGTACATATGTATATACATTAATATGTGCTTGGAGAAGTGTATTTATTAAATAATAATTTTTCAATGTGTGTTTAACTTGTAAAATTTAAAAATAGTTCAATCGTCAATACCGTGGTACATGAATTGTGTCTTGTCACCCAAACAAACCTGAGCCTTAATTCTCACCCGAACGAATGAAAAGAGACGTAAATAAGAAAACTGAATGAATTTAGCAATCTATTTAACAATTAAATATGATTCTGTATGTAGTGATGAATATATTAATGACAAAAAAATTAACAACAGAGTGACGTGTAAACTATTGTGGTGATATCAAATCGGCAAACACAAACATGTGAGAAGATTTTTCGTGGTTATTCCAACTCTTTTCACTATTTGAGTCGATTAAATAAGCGTAGGGCACATAGTCAAGATTGGTGTGAATAAAAGTATACAAAAGACAGAGTTGTCGTCACTTGCACTTGTTCTTGCAACTCTTTGTAGTAATGATCTTGGACACAGAATGGCTCTTTAAAGCGATGGTTTTAGCACCATTAAGCGATGAATTTTCAATGTATTTATATACGGTTAATCCATTCCTAGGCATTTTGGCCTCATGAAGCGATGGTCCCTATTAACCGTGGTCCTAATTATCGGCGTCCACTGTATTAAAGAAAGTGAAACATATTTTACAAACATTTTTTATTTAAAAACCTCTCTGAAAATTGTTCAAAAATCATTACCTTGTGATCATATTAATTTAAATTTTCAATAAAATGCAAATTATCAGGTGTACCGAAAAATTATCCGACTTTCAACTTTTCGCATCGATGGGACACGTGCCTTCAAAGCCGCACTTCGCTAATAGCGAAGAAAGAATGAATGGTTTTTCTCAAAGGACAAACAGTTTTTGTGAGATGGCATCCATCAATTAACAGAAAGATGGGCCAGATGTATAGAATCACGTGACTAATACTTTTCTTTTTTTCTTGAAAGTTACGTTTTCTTTTTTAAAAAAAAACGGAAAAAAACGGTAATGACTTTCCGGTCCATCTGATATAAACAATATTAGTAAATTATTCTGTTTCAAATTATAGTCACGTTTTTTTGTTGATCTCACAAATAGCATCAGAAATATAACGTTTCGTTTAGATAGTTACTGATATTTTTTGGGGAAAAATAAATAATTTTTTTTTTCATTTTGAAGAGGATGATAAGCCTGAAAATAACCAAATTAGCTAAGGGTACGCTTGCATAACCCTTCCTTTTAATGAAATTTTCAAGGAATATTCTACACAAAAAATTTCGATCTTGGTAAATTCATAAAAGGTTATTGAAAAACCTTTAAAATTAAATTTCGGTTGTTCTGTTTTTCAAGAGATAACCTCAATTGAATTAAGAAACTTTATGTTTTAACTGCTTATCATAATTTATAAAAACATGGAGAAATTATTTAAATTTTTGATATAATATGTTATTTTGTTTAGTATTTTACCGTGTTTGCAATTTTGTGCTAAAAGTTTGAGCGCAATGACATCTCTGCCATCAATTAGGAAGTGATGCCTTATTTAAGATCTGCATTAGTAACAATGGATCCAGTGAACCGAAAAAACTCAATTTTGGCAACCGCAAATATAAAGAAATGAGAAAATCTAAAAATATGCTGATTTGATTAAATGTTGTTTTGATCAAAGAAGAGCCTTGTGTACATTTCAGATTGTAATAGTCATGGAAAAGGAGTTTTGCACCAAAATAAACTAAAAGAAATTATAATTCATGTAAAAGGATTCTACGGCTATCTCTCCCTATCATGTTGGAAAAGTTGTCAAATTTCTAACTGTAGATAATTTTTGTAATTACAACTTTTTCCAAATTATCATGATAATAAGCTATTTTAATAATGCTTCAAATTGAAAACATTACAATATAATACACCTTTTATTTGACTATTTGTAGAACTTCTGTAAAAAAATATGGCAACTCTCCCAAGTTTGAACTAAATAGTTTTTCATTTTAATTGTCAATTATTTAATATCGAAATGGAACCACTTATTGTTGTAAAACTCAAAATAAAAATAACCAAATTTCCCATGGAAATAAGTGTATTTGCCAACAGTTCTTATAGTTTATTTTCAGAATGACATTTAAAGCTGTAAAAATTATACAAACAACGAAAATCATTTAACACTTGAACTCCTATTGTTTGACGATCATTTTTGTAATTCTAATTCTAATTTTTTGTAAACTATATCAAATATTCATTATAAAGGGCAAATTCTATTTTGTCATTTTCTTCAATTGTAACCTAAAGTTGACAACGAAACGAACAAATTTTATTCTAATTTCAAAACAACAAAAATGATCAAATGATCTTATTATATTTGACGAGATTTAAATACGAAATCGGCCAAAGGAAAAGCGATTTATTATTTTATGCATTTTTGTATCTTAAAACTGATATTATGACATTCAAATTTGTGTTAATTTATTTCAAAACGCATAAAATTTTGTATAAAACACGGTCGATAAGCATTATTCAACACTCGGGCTTTCTTTAAGGCACTCACTAAGCTCGTGGCTTAAACTAACCATTGTATTTAATAATGCCCTATCTAATCGACCTCGTTGTGTAAATAACTATAATTTCTTTAAATACTACTTTAAATATATAAAAATATAACCATTACACAAAAGTTTTACAAAAACCTAATGGGATAGACAAAGGGTAAATTAACAATAAAATCATTCATTTAAAGAAAAATTAAGGCATTTAGATGAAAGCGTATATAAAATACGAGTAATTGGATTGCAATACACCTTCTTACAAATATCTTATTTAAAACTATAAAATAAGTTAAAATGTTTGAACTTAAATCAACTTCAAACCAAAATAATAGTTTGTAGGAGCTAAAGTATCAAAGAATAAATCCTTACCCTCTTCATCAAAGAGGGTAAAACTGCAGTTAATGCAAATGTCAAAATGTTAACATCAAAGTTAATCCGTTATTACAAAATTTCATTTTTAAATGTCAAAATTGGGAAATGCTGAATCAGAAGCATATATCAAATGCATTTTAGATGTCAAAGTTGAGATAAATGCAGTGATGAATGCATCAAAAGCATTCCATCAAATAAACACACAGTGATTGTGTTCTAAACAATTTGCATCCACAAAATCAAAAATCAATTGGTATCGCACCCTTGTCCATCAGCTGTCTGCAAACACAAAACTGTGATTTTGAGTTGGAATTGCATAACCTTTTCCCATTTTTATTTTATCTGGGAGTGAGCAAATAAACAGAACGCACCGAAATCTGTGTCGAGAGGAAAACGTTCAATTCAAGGCGATATTTATAGACAAATGGACGTCAAAAGTTGGGTGGGAGAGGGAAAGAGAGACAATTCACCAAATACACATTTCGCATTTGCTTAACGTCGCACACTCATCTGGTTTCGATTGAAAAGCAATTAAAACTTACAGCTCTCACAGTATTTTCGCTTTTTGTTCTTTGAATTCTTTGTATTTAATAATAGAAAAATAATAAATATTAATAAACAAAAATACCAAATCAATAAATTTATTAAGGATTTATATAAAAACTATTTAACACAATCCTATGTCTCTGAATAAATTAAAGAAAAACGTAGTTTATTAAACTATTTATGATTATAAGTATATGGAAAAAATTCAAGATTTATAATAACTTTCGATAATTCGAACCTCCTATAATTCAAAGTTATCACAAGGTCTCCCCAAAATCTATTGTTATTTCGAACTAAATAAATTCATTTTTATGCTCTCGGTAATGCAAACGTCAAAAACCACATCAAAACCAAAGCTAATTAACAAAAAGGTCTCTGTGGTGGTATTAGTAGTGAAACGTCATCAGCCGGATACCATTCATTATTTTGATATTATATGCAAGAAAATTAGCAATACTATTGCAACAAAAACTGTTAAAGTGATAAAATACGTGTAATAACTACTTCAAACAATAATTTTTGGGTCTAATAAGTTAAATATCACTTATTTTGTGATGTAATGCGAAAAAAATTGCAAAAATTCTCTCACCCAATGTATTGAAATTTTAAGAAAATATTGTTAAATTCGGTACAAGATAGAATCGAGATATCAATATGCTCTGTCATGTTTTCATTTCAACAATAAAAAAAAACCCAACAGATTGATTAAAATATTTTTGTCTTCCGACCGATGTCGTCACCTTAAATTCGTACAACTTAAACAAGGTTGACCGACTTTGATCAAAACCACGCGTAAATTCGAACTCATCGTCCCACTCGATAATTCGAAGTTACAAATTGGTTGTTGCAGCATTTCAGGTACCTTTTGACTTAGAAAAGGTTGCTGAGCAGCAGCAATTGAACCCTTCGATAATTCGAAATACAGTCGACTCGACTTTTGGTAACTAGCAGAGGTTTTATCGTTCGAATTGGTAAGAGTAGAAAATTGAATGGATATTCAAAGATTTTATAGGAAACTCGGGAGATAATCCGATAATTCGAACTACCGAAGGAATGATTTATCAAGAGTCGACTGTATTTGTAAAGAACGTCATATATTTCTTTTATAAAAATCAAAAATAATTAAAAAACTATTCAATTTGTTTCAATATATATACTACAGTTGAACTAATGAAAACTATGGTTATATTTTAACAATATTAACATTTTTCGGAAATATTAACACTTAAGGCATTTCAACCAATAAGTTACACAAAAAATATCTTTTTATAAAAGATTGAAATCAATTTATGGTATATAAGTTTAAATCGTTATTTAAGCAACGTGTGGGAAAATGAACCATAATTAATCTCAAGTGGAGTTCTAGAAAACGAATGAAATAATGTTTGTAATAGATACGATTGTTTAATTATGTGCTTTTCTTCCTACTAGTTTTTTACAAGATTTTATACAATTCGCATATTTATTAGCTATTTTTCCGCGAAATATGAAGTAGAGAATGAGAAGACAACCCAGTACAAAATTAAGGTCTAAACACATACAACTAAGAGAAGTACTTGTCAAGCGAATAGAACTTCTGGTCTCAATTGTTCAAAATAATGTATTCCATTCTGTACTTAAGTTTTGAGAACGTTATATTTCCAAAAAAATTAACATAAGTTTTTTTTTCATGTATATAAAATGTATTTCTTTTTAATTTTAAACATACCCTAAAATACTAAGCGTTTTGGTTGAGTATATTTGTGTTTTAAAATTTAAAGACTTCTTTGGAAAATATGCTATAAGCTCAAATTAATTGGATACCTAAATTATTATGGGTCAATCTGATTTTGGTACTTTTAATTGAATGAGACATCTGTGCGCCGGTTTAATTCCTTTCGGAGTGTAAACAGAAACGCTACCTTCGTTATTCAGATCGGTTTTCCAGCATCCCTTTTGCGGTGGCGGCTCAGGCTCCTCTTTCACGCCCCCAATTAGCACTAAATCCATGCCGATTTCAGTTCGCAACTGCCTGAACGCAGCAGCCTTTGAGTTAATCAAATTTAAACCCGGCCGAACACACAGTAGGCGTCCAGTTCAGAGGTTGCTTCAATTGAACGTAACAACAACCATTTCTGAAAATCAACAAGTGGTCCACCGATATTTTGATTTCTCTCGTCACTAAATCCTCCTACTCCTCATCCCAGCTGCGTTCAGTTATTCGCACTGAATAATTTATGACGGAGACGGATTCTTCTTGGAAAACCACTTTGAATTGAAAGTATAAACTCAATTTGCCGATTATTCAATTTCCCGAATAGAATAAAACGAATTTCGCGCGGCGTCGTCGTCGACTTTGATTATTCACGACTTTTGCACTGATCACAATAGAGGGAGCATAGAAAACGGTTTTGTGGTGTATTTTAAGCCGAAAGTCCGGACAAGAGCGACAACGAACCGAGAGGTCGAGTCTTAAAAATAGATCCCTCAGCTGGCCGAATTTTAGTTTTAGCTTAAATTCAGTTAAAGTGAAACCCAAACAAACAAAAAGTTGAGCCTTCGATCTGATGCATTGATTGTTTCGATTCTTGAGTTTATATGCATTTTTCAACAAAATCCCGAAGTATTCAATCATTAAAAATCACTTCACTAATTACATTCCATTTTAAGGCCATTGTTTATGTATTACGAAAATACTAGAATTTTGAGAAATACTTATTGCAAAATAGTAAACAGTTTTTTCCCCATTTGGCACGTGTTTTATTTGAAGATGGCAATTGACCAACTCAGTATTTTTAGAAAAGTTTCACTTTCTAATAGTAAGATGGTAATTATTATTTTATTTTATTGTGTCAGTCGTAGTTAATGATCAACATATATGATCATTAACTACGAAAAAATTAATAAATAAATAATTAATATTAAATTATACTTTTAATTTTAAATAAAAAAGTATTAGATATTGAGTGAATCGATTAACACCCCAAGTATTAGTTGCAGTTACATATTTTCAATAAATGTGACAAACCTTAAAATACTCCTGTACAGTCGTTATAACTACTATTACTGGAAGTCTTTTCAGCTTATCTTAAATAATACTAGTTACCAAACTCTATACTTTAATGGTATCTCGCATATGTTTTCGCCACCACCGACTACCTTTTATACAGGGATTTTGATTCGTATGGGTATTTTTTACTGTTCTGCTCACGCTTGTCAAATCTTAGAAGATTTTCTTGAGTAAGGATTCCTTCCTCGGGTTTAATCACTGAACAAATGGCAAGTTTGATTTGCGTACAAAATGAGGCGAAGATGGCATCTGTTTGGAGGTTCCTGGTTAACGGTCTTGGGACGAGCCGGGTCATTGAGAGGATTTTGAAAATAAAGATCTATTAGCTAGATTTGAATACATGAATTAAACATATGACGTTTTGATATGTTGTAATCATGAGGATTAAAAAACATTAAATAAATAATTAAAATATTCCAGTCAGCTTCTCTTGGCAATTCAACCATCGCATCAATGAGTATATTCTACACCAACAGCCTGTTTCCATCGTTACAAAAGTATTAAAATTTTATGTATGAATAGCTATAAATGTAATTATCATTTCTTAAACAACTGCATAAATCAAAAATATTTCGAAAATCCCTCTACAGGATGACAATTCAATAAAACTCAGGTATTGCTTAAACGGTCGTATGATATTCTAAATTGGAAATGCATTCAACAATACTTATAAACTTACTGGTAATAATCAATTCCATTATAAACCAGGAATTTCTGAGAAGAAATTATTCCTTAATACAATATGATTTTTGTATTAAGTCGTGTGTAATCGACATTTTAAAATTACGTGGACGGGTTTTCAGAACTTAGAGAATTCGAGTTTAGTTTAAAAAACATTGTTATTCTTCTTATATTTATCAACAATTTGCCCAAACTAACAGGTTGTAGAACACTACTGCGAACAAAAGTCACTTTCCACTGTCAAAACCACTGTTATTTCATATTTATTAATTCAAATAGGGTCAGTTAGTGAATGTCGAATCATTAGGATAAATAAATAAAACACTATGATCTAGTTTAATAATGCAAGCTTTGAAAGATGTGTATAAAAAATTTCAAATCAATAAAAAACCCTTTCCACTGATCAAAGAAATATTTATATGAAATATCAATATCACAACTAGAAAAAGTTTTCGAAATTATTTGAATTCCACAAGTTTGAAACTATTTTTATATTAGTCTATTTCAATTGCTTTAAAAAGGATTAAATTCTAATTTTATTATCAAAGATAAAATAATAAATTTCTCTTTCAATTCCTGTAAGGAACATGGGTCTCAACCTCAACCAATGGGCCTAGACCTTTCATGACTATTTGTTTTCAGTTTATTAGTAGTCAATTAATAACCCTTAGACCAGTTGTAAACAGATACATTCATTGAATGGCAGTAAACTACTAGTATTATAGAAATGCGATTTATTTCTTCGATTCTGTGCACTTCATCCTAGCTTTGAAAACTAGTCTGTCAGACTAGTTTTTACGATGCTGGTTGTTCGACAGTTGAGGCCGGGAATTTATTTTTCGTAAATGTATTTAAATAAAAATTAATTACAAATTGTTAATAGTTAAATAAATTTTGAAACACTGCGCTTGATTCGAATCTATGGTGGTTTGGAACCAATTAATGTTCTGACAACGCTCAATCAACTACGCTATCCTTGTGGCGTGTGCACACTGAAAAGTCTTAAATTT
>JXOV01011065.1:0-62713 GCA_001014945.1 Clogmia albipunctata
GAATGTTGTGGAAAATATTATTATTATTATAATAATTATTTAAACATTGTGATGGGAAAATATACCATAATCAAACACAAGTAAAGTTCTAGAAAACGAATGAAACAAGTTTTCTAAAAAGAATGAGATGAAGTATTTAATTATGTGTTTTTAAATCTAGTTTTTTGTATCAAATTTTAAATACCATAACTCGCATATTTGTTTGCTAATATAAAGTAGCAAATATAATGTAAACAATACGAAGATAACCAAATTGAAGATAATATCTGTCAAGTGAATAGGACTTTCGATCTTAATTTATCCATTTTTCATGGGAATAGTGCACAATGCACTGAATCATTAATATTCACTTGATAGCACTAATCATTTAAACCATTATTTACAATCCAGAACTGGTTTATATTTAAGGAAAATTTTACTTTTGGATTAAATGCCCAAGGAAAAATTCAATTTGAATGATATATCATAGCCTTTGTTGTAGAGGCAAGAAAAATGCCAAAATATATTTTCCATCAGAGCTACCAAGATCTACCAAGATATTTGAATATTAGCACAAAGAACTAATTTAGTGTATTTTCACGATTTGTGATTGTCTGCGAGTATTGATTAATCCATAATTAAACAGGATTTTATTATGATGCATTGGCTACTAAAATGTTAAGATTATTCAATAAAATTGTATAAAAATATTTTAAACTTCTTTATGAAGGAAATATTTAAATAAAAAAATTATAACTGAAACCATTAAAGAAATTAATTTGAATTTTTAAATTTATTTTTTTTGCATCGACCATACACCATCAACAACGGAACTAAGCTTACTCAAATTGAATTGTATGCAATCATTATATTTCTCAGAAGATATTCCATAAATTAAACTTTAAATATTCATGATAAAATATTTAATAAAAATACAATACAAATGTGTAAATATTTATAAAAATTCATCAAGAATGTCTAATATTTGTAGTTATCATCAATTTTCTTTGAAATTTTTAAAAATAATTCATGTTATCCATTGTGCGACATTAAGTTTATAATTGTGTTGAATAGGTGAGTGGTTTTGAATCTTATTCCTTTACAGTTGAAAAAACTAAAACTAAATCGACTTTTAAGTGTTTCATATTTAGCAATCACGCAAATAAATAAAAGTTCTGTGTGCAAGCAGCACGTTGTTTTGGTTTGGATTCTCCTTTTGAAATTCTTGAAATGGTTTCATGCAATCTCTATCTCGCTTTTAAGTAAATTCAAATTTGAATAATTCAAAGTTCTGTTCAAAATATTAATAATATTTCTTTGGTCTGGCTTCTGCCTCTTCCTCACCCCGCACTTGAAATTCAAATCCGATGCAATTGTGTATTTCTAGTAGAGCAAAACAAATCCCTGCCTAATGAATTACATTATCATGTCATTATGAATTTATCTGATCTAAGAAATAAACAATTACACTGCGTTTTACTCAATTGTGTGTGTGTGTTGGTTTTTCCGCCTCTACTACGAGTACTGACGAGGAGGCTAAAGTGGACAAGTAGTTGTCCATGTTTATTGTGTGAAATTACAAGATTTTTTTTTATATTATTATCAGAGGTGGAACTCCATTGTTGATTTTTTCTACTTCTTCTTTTCATTTGTTATCCATTTAAAGCGGGAGAGAGAGGTGAGCTCAATTTAAATTCAATTAATTTAAACTTTTCGACTACTGCATTTGCGCTACTGTTTGGTTGGTTGGGGCAGAACTCGTCTGCTCCTTGCTCTCCGTTTGAAGTTTTATGGCCAGTTTTATTACCATAATTACCTTTATTCATTTATTTACTCTTTAACCCATCATCGCCGTGTTTATTTGCGAGGATTTTTTTCTACTCTTTTCATTCGCTCTCTCGTCGTCGTCGTCATCAATTCAATTTTATGGAGTATCGAAGAACAACAATTTATTCGAAATCTGAGATGAAAATTATAGATTTTATCATCCCAATCAGTGCAGATTTATCAAAGTCTACTTGCTACCATCATCACTATCAACCATCTCATCATCAGTCTCATCTCAAGTACAAGTGAGAGAAGACGGAGAAAAGCGATTGAGAATGGGATGAGAAAAATAAACAAAGAAATGTGATGTATGGAAGCTGTCAGAAATAAATCAAGATTTTCTTCTCTGCTCTGCTTCGTCTTCGGCACTTCTTCTTCTTCTAATTTCAATTGCCATGTTTTTGGTTTTAGAAAAGTTTGGGCGTGGTCGTAAATCCAGGACCGAAATAATGTAATCCCAAAAATTTTAAAATAAAAACAGTTTTCCCAAAAACAGCCATGATGATATTGTGAAGAAAACGATGCATTTGAAATATTAATTAACTGAACTATGATTCTTCCCATGAATCAAACTATAGTAGAAATGACTTATGAATTTTAATTAAACTGACTCGAATTTGGTGTTGAGTTATTGTCAAGCGTGATTCCTCAACCTAATAGTGTCAGGTATTTACGAGGAAAATTATTCAAAATGAGGACAGGTTTTAGAACAAGAAAAATCAATGAAAATTTTATAGATTTTTTAAGTTTAAAATTCACTTTATTTTAAGGATTTTGAAAAGAAAATAACTTTTTGTAATTATTAATATCGTAATAAGTTTAAAAAATTTTCAATTACATAAATTTCCCTTTCAATTCCTGTAAGGAACATGGAGAGTCTCAACTCTCAACCTCAACCAACAGGTTTAGACTTTTCATGACTATTTGTGTTCAGTGTATTATTAGTTAATTAATACCACCTAGACCAGTTGAAAAAGGATCCACTCAATCCTAACCCCAGGGATAGATGGCCTCCGAAGAGGCATTTGTATGCGTTATCACTTCGAGGCTACAGAAATAAAACGATTTAAAAATTATTATTAAAAAAACTCCTGATGTTTTATAATTTTTAAGAACTAATTAGATGGCGATGATACTGTCTTGAATCTAAATATTTATCTGGGCTACATAAGGGCCTTGAATCAGCTGATACTTAACGAGGAGATCGTTTCGGATTTTTAAAAACGGATTTTACACTAATTAGGATATAAATTAGTTAATTTGTGCAAATCATGTAAGATATTCTTATCTAATAAATTATAATTTCACTTAGCACACAAGCATTTACTAATTAATTTAATTAGGTAAATTTTATATTAAAAAATTAACTAGAATGAATGGTCACTTTCATAATATTTTTTTAAAAATATCATTCATTTTAATTATATTAATTACCATCATTTTTCAATAATTACAGTAATAGTAATTAACTATAATATTCACTTTTACTTTTACATTGTTAGAAACAAGCTTATAAAGTGTTAATAATTATAATTAAGGAAAAAGTTATGGCAAATAATATCAATAATTTATTTTTATAAAAAGAGAACTTGAATATGTTTAATTATATAATTCTAGTATTTCAATTTAATTTTTATTTTTTTATTAAATTAATTTATTTAGTTCATTTATTGAATTTTTGTACATGTTGAAGTGACCTTAAGAGAAAACCAATATGTTAGGCGTTAGTTTGATTTAATGAAAGTTTTTTTAAATTATATCTATTAAGATTCTTCATAGTATCAATCAGAATTATTTTACTTTTAATTTTGAAACGTTTTAAAAAAAATTATTTATATTTTCAATAAATTATTACTACTACTATTTCCTGAAAATTCAGTAAATTAGTTCAATTTAACAGAAAATTGAACGGTTTTCTCTTAAGAGAGAAATGAGACTGTGTAACTTGTCTTCAACACCCCCAAAAAAATAAATCAAATTATTTAAACAAGTTACTCATTAACTGTATTTGTCCAATATCAAGTTATTCTTATAATTTTTTTTTTATTAAAATGCATTTTAAATGGTCTCCACGACATTAAGAAAATCTTTACAATTTGGGGGAAAACGATTTCCTCTAAATGACTATAGAAAAAAAAACTAATGAGTTTTGTTGACCATTAACCACATTATCTTTTTCTAAAGTTATCAGTTTTCACTACTTAAGGTTTTTTCTAGGTGTAAATTTGAAGTCGAAAATTAGTAGGCATTTTTTCTGTCCAGAAAACAAGTGACATTTCAAAAAGTTGTCAATGAAAAAGGAATCGTGCTAAAACTTTAATTTAATATAAAAAAACATACATCTTAAATTATTTTCCAAACTATTTAAAAAAAAAAATAATTGACAAATCTTTGACTAGAAGTATTGGGAATATACTGGAATTCTAAATAAATTTTACTAGAAACCAATGCCAATACACAAATCAATAACTGCCATTATTTTATTGGCGACACATGTACAAATTGACAATTTTGTGAATGAAGCAAGTTGGTTTACTAAGATCGATTTTGAAGGACTATGAAAATTGTATGAAATATCGAGTCACAAAAACATTTAAAAATGGATGAAAAGATGAAATGGTTTTTGACTGATTATTATGAATTTGGCCCTTCTACTGGGGTTTTGCACTATTATTAAAATAAAAATAAATTCAGTTTAATCTTTGCATTGAGTTTTAAAAGTTCATTACAAATTATGTGTCCACGTTTAAATTTTACCAATAATTATTTTGAAATAAAAATTTGTGAATGGAGGAAGTTTTATAAATGAAAAAACAAGATAAGATACTGAAAAATATTGTTGAATAAACACTTGGATCTACAATAAATTGATAAATCGTGGATAAAATTAGAGCAAAATCTTTTTTTCTCGATTCAAAGTGTTCAACTCTACTTTTATGTAATTAACTTAAAAAACAAGTATCATTAATTTTAATTGCTTTAATGACTTATTTACAATTACGGAGCCAATTACGATCCGGCAATTATTTACCAGTTCGCATAAATTTCGCCATGTAATGCTCAGGTTGCTATGACTTTGAAAATTTTTGTGTAAATAAAACTAATTCGGGTTTTATTTTTGTGGCCAAAAGAAGAAAAAGATGAGGCGGGCGGGCGGGGAAGAGAGGAATTAATTCAACATTTTCATTATTCAATTGGGAGAGAGAACAAAAGGAATAACAATAACTTTAAACAATAATTACCAATAAAAATAATTAAACAAACGAGTGGCGCCTGCTGATAAACAAATAAACTGAATGTGGATTACATAATGAAACACGGCAGCAGGCTTTGCATCGCTCTTTGGGCTTGCTCGGGGAGAGAGCAGCCGAAAAAAGGCCAGCGATGCCTCCTCAGTTCACTTTGTTCATTCATGAAATTTTTTGGTGTGTGAATTGAAAATCCAGTGTAAAGTGGCGCGCATTTGTGTTTTTTCTTCTTTCTATTCGTTAAACCGTGTAAGTGTTTATGTTCAATGTCTTCAGGAGGAAAAGATCAAAAGCTAATTATTTATTTATTGGAATTTACCTGGATTAAAATCATTCTCTGTCTTCAAATGATCGTCCTTCATCAAATGGGCACCTTAACTGAGATCAAATTTTTGCGTGCAAACATTTACTACGCGAAACTATAGAAAAATATCTTTAAGAAAAAATTTACATTTTGAAACAAATAACCAGAAAAAAAACTATTGGAAAAATTAAACTATTTATATTTTTAAAAAAATATAAAAAATCGAACTTTTTTCTTCTCAAAATCAGGAAACTAAGCTTAGACACCGACAAATACAATATTAAAGGCCAATATAAATGTAACTTTTAAACTATAATTAAATTAAAATATAAAAAAGCGACTTACCTATCCAGTCTGGCAGCAACGAGCCCGCAAGAGATTCCGAATATCTCTTACCTGAAACAAACAAAAAATAATGGAATAAATATATTAAGATATACAATAACGTTTTTATTCTTTTTTTCATTCAAGTGTACAATTTTTAAAATTAATATCCTTATTAAATATCAATATATCCAATTTAATTGAGTGAATTACTGTGCGATTGATGTGTTGTTTATTAAATCAACATCGATAATATTGGCTCATATGTCAAGAACAATATGTGAATACATCGATTAAAATTTTAAAAAATGAGACAAAAGTTTCATTGGTTAACTGTAACACCATATTATGTGTTAAATAGACATCATTTTTTGAATAAATCATAAATTATTTGGATTTGTTTAAAAATGATTACTATTTTATTATCAAACACAGCCGAAAAGCGCTATTAAACACATAGATTTAAGTGTTTAATAACACTCATTTATCGGCCATGTTGTATACATATTTATCTGTAGTACTATCCTGTAAAATGTTTTGTGTAATTCCGTATCCAAACGTAGCCTGTTTTTAACGTAAGTTTGTCTGTAATGGTTTACTTTTCATCATGGCGTGCGGTAATATTTCAAAATTTGCACGCAAATTAATCACCAATTTAATTATTTAAATATTATATTTTAATATGAAAATTTCGTTGTGAGTTGTTGTTTTCCAATTTGAAAAAAGAATTACACAAAATAACGTTGACTACACTTGTGAAGTAGGTTATTACACTCATTTACCTATTTTTACTCGCTGCGCTGGTCAAAATACACGGTAAATTCGTGCTCTAATAACCTCTATTTCCACACTTATATCGAAATATACTATTTGCTGGTACAATGGTCTCTATTTGACCATTTCAAAGACCTGGATTAAAATTGTAGAGTATTTCCTCAAAATGTCGACGAAATGTGACTTTGAAACAAATTTAAAAGTAGATTTTGACTCTTTTTTCAGTAGTGAAATAAAAATTTAAAATATTCACTAGTGCGAAAAAGTAACGCTTTATGAAACTCAAATTGTTGTCGAACAGCTTACCTTTCGATACGAAAATGCAAAATAATTATGTAAAGTGGTTTAACATCAAATTACTTTTTTTAAAGCTCTTAAAAAGTATTTACTCCAAATTTAAGGATAAATTAAAGGTAATAGATAAATCCAATTATTACGGAAAACAAAGCAACTAATAAATTAGATTCTTTGTTGTAAAGGAAGAACAACAGCGTAGAAGAAAGTAGTTCTAACCACACCAATTAATACTTTTGACAAGTAATAATTACCCCAGGAATACATATACAAAATGGTGTTTATAGCCCGCCTAATGGATGGAATTCAGAATTAATAAATAAATTTCCCGAGTTCTCGAATACATCATTTATTATTAATCGTGTGGCCGTGTTTTCTTTTAGATATTCAATGCTGAGACGTGATTTGTGGGTTTCAATTTCAGATAAAAGCCCCAAAAACATATTGATACGGTTTTCAAGCAACACCTTCAAAAACATTCACATTTATTCCTGCAAACCTGTTTCCGACAAATTACAGATTTATAGGTTTTCTTTTAGCCCACAAAATGATTCATTTCCATTCATCTCATCTCTACTTTAGAATAATATTGTTCTTCTTTTCCGTAGTTTTTTTTATTGTTGTTTGAGGGGGGATAATTGAATTTGAAGCTAATTTTTAAAACCGAATTTTATTGGATAGATTGCGCTTTTTGTGGCTGAAATTAATAGCATTGTAGCACTTCAGTGAGGTGTCATGTTTTGGATATTTATTGGGTTTTTGATTCACGCCCCGTCCAAATATTAATACAGCATTTGCATTCGCAATCGTTTGTTGTTTTTGACATTTTTCAACGGTCTGTCTTATAAATCGCAATTTTAGCGACATTTTAGCCAAACTGTCGTCTTGTGCACAAAAATGAACTCCCAAGAGTGGGTGAAATATCTTCATTTTGTTCTCGGTGTTTCTCAATTACCAACAACGCAATTAACTTGTTTCTAAATTCTTTTTATTCTTTTTGGTTAACAAATTCGATAATAAATACAATAATGGATTCCTTATTTTTTCTATAAATTTGAGCCAATATAAACAAAATACACTTAACCCGGGTAAAGTGCTCTTGACTATTTAACTATTTATAATTAACTTATGATATTCAATTGAATTTCTCTTCAATTAAACGCACTTTAAATGTACCAAAATAGGCGGCGAGTTTGAAAATAAAAACAACCGCATGATTGTTGCGAATAAATCACACTGATAATATCGAGATTTTGACACAAATTTCGGCTCATTTGACTTTTTTTTGGGGGCTGTCCCCCATGAAATTTGATAAATTATTAATCCCAAACTGCGAATATCATTGGTTTATGCTGTATGAAAACGACGCGCTCTTTTCGCGATAAAGCGGATTAATACTGCGGTCGAATTAAAGCATATTTCATGCCCAACTACCGATCATTTTCATGTTTAAATTCAACATATTTTTGCAGTTCTTCAAGTGATTCGAATTTTTACAACAAATAGATTAATTTTAAATAAAATACTTGGATACATTCAGAAAAAAAATAATTCGATTATTGCGCGGAGCCTCATTCCATTAAATAGAACCAAACTGTTAAAACATCTTCCAGTCATGCTTTCATAAGATGTTCAACTGATTTTCAATACTTTTATCAGCTCCAGCTTGTATTCCTGGGCTGTTATTGTGGGGTTGTAATTTACTTAATCTTAGTTTATATATTTTAATTTTGTTTTTTAGCAATTAACATTAATTGAACATTTTACAATTATCTTAAACGTATGTGAATTGTATCCATTGCTACCCAGCTTGGTCCTCATCCTCAAAGCATATTTCCAAAAATTTATTAATTGTCTGTCCAATATCTTTTCCAGTGATCTAGAGAAAGACTACATTTCAGTTTCTAGCTCTGAATGTAATAGATTTTGCGATTACAATAATAATAATGAAGGTGTTCGATTTAAAATTCGGCCCCGAAAATCGTCTGTTTTAGGCAAATTTCAAATAATGGCAATATAGTGTGAATAATTGGATAATTTGATTATAAGGTATGATAAAAGGTTAACTAGGCTACCGATTGACCTTTATTTGAGGAAAATCTGCTTACCCTCCATTAAGAACCAAGTGTTTGAATTTGAGCAAACGGTGGCGTCCGATTTAGAATGCGAGCCACAGTAAAGTTAAAGTTATTGTCTTTGTTGTGAATTATAAAATTTTATTTAAAAAATTTACCTAAATGTGTTCGAAGTATTTCCCGAATCTTTATAAAGATATTCTCATTAAAAGTTGAAAGTGGTTCAAATGCATTGATTCAAATTAAAAGCAAATAATACAAGAGTCTAAATTAACTCTGATTTATTTTCTAGTTGGAAAATAAATCTGAGACCCTGGCCCTCAGGTAGCAAAAGATCCAAACTACGAACTCGGTCAAAAGCTCACAGGTGGCTTAGAAATTGGATTTTTCTTTTAAGAGCTGATCCGTTCGGAACTCTAATAAGATTTTAAAGGTTTTTGGTCCGAAAATTGGGCCTTTCTGATTATTTCCCTTTAGAGAAGAAAGAGGATTTTTTTTAAATACTGGAATCGCAAATAAAAGTCGGATAAATGTCATAACTGCAAAGCAAGAAAATAAGATTTTTATTCCGGCCAACACATCACGAGAAAAGAGAACCATAAATTCCTCAAGACTACTTTTCAAACGTCAAAATCGTGCATATTATTTATGAATCTCAGGCTGTATGTATATCGTGAATGGACGCGAATTGTCCGAGAATTAATAAATATGATATATCTGTACTTTGATCATAACACACGTGAAACCGAAATTTAATTGAATTCCGAAGCATTGACAAGCGCAAAAGAAGATCAAGATCTCCCAAGGAGGTTTCGAAAAACGGAAATGTAGAAATTCAATTAACGATTTTTCAAGACTAATTAAGCATTCTGTTGTAGTAGTCAGGACTGTGGAATAAAAACGGATTTGTGAGATAATTCTAAACTTGAAAAACCGAATAGGGAATAATATCTTTTACTTCCAAGTCTTAGCAATATTTTGTGAAATTGCATCTCTTAATTTTATAAATTTGTATTAAAAAACCACTATCTCTACAATAAGATATCAATAATAAAATTAATTCTGAATTTTTGTTGCTTAAAATTGTTATTATAACACTCAAATTTGTTCTGTTAAAGACGATTTTATAGCACAAGTACTTTTTTTTATTATTCAAGTGTGACCTCCGTGAAAGAAATCCAACAAATTCATAGGGATGTCAGTTTCGTTGTGTATGGTTTAACTGTGTTTGTGGATTATTTCACAACAAAATAGATAATTTAAATCTAACTAAAACGTTTTAAAAGAGATGTACTTATCGGATTTCTCTTTCAAACAGAACATCACGAATTGTTTCAATTTAAATTTAACGTATTAATTGAAAATCAACGGGATATTTCCTAGGTGCAAGTAAGAAAAACAAGATAAATTTTCTCCATCTTTACATGGAATTAGAAAAATAAAGAAAAGCAATGTGAGTGATGCAACCAACTTTAAAAATTATAAATTTGATTTTATGAAAATAAATGTTCTTTTTTAATTTTTGTATTAGTTTATTTAAAAATGCATAAAATTTTGTGTTTGATAATGTCTTGTCTAATCGATCTTGTTGTATATACAACTATTAAAAACATTTCGAAAACACTTAAAATGTTTTTGAATTTCCCTTTAAAATACTCATGATTTAATTTTTATTATACAGTCGATTCTTGATAATTAGAATCATTCAATAATTCGAACCTCTCCCGAGTTACCTATAAAATCGCTTGATATTTTGAACTAAATATATACAATTTTGTGCTCTCAGCTATTCGAACGAATAAAACTTCTGCTATTTAACAAAACAACGCGGTAATTCGAAGTCATCGACGTCCAACACTCGACAAATCGAAATTGTAAATTTGTTGTTTCATCATTTCAGCCGCCGTTTCTCTGAAAAAAGTTACTGAGCAGCCTTAGAGGCAGAAATGGAGCCACTTGATAATTCAAATCTTTTAAGGGTCCCTTTGAGGTTCAAATCATCGAGAGTCTACTGTATATTATTTTGTTTCTAAATTCAATTTTTGTATTTTAATTGTGGTCATTTGAATATAAGAATATTTCTTTTTCAGAATATCTCCAGAAATATTTGGAAATGCTTTGTTAAACTATGAAAAAAGGCAAAGCCCCTCATTGAATTAATATTCGCGTAATTAGGCATTAACAGCATCAACTTATTGTCAATCTAATCGCAAAACGGAACAACAACAGTTCACAATGGTTGTGAACAAATGCGGAACCGCCTTCTCATCTTTTATTAATTCGCGTTAAACGGTTTACAAGTGAGAATCACTTGCGTTTCGGTAGATAAACGCAATTATGTGGAGTACATTGCAATTAAAGCATAACAATAAATAATTGTGGATGTGCAATAAAACGAGTCGTCGTCGTTGTCGGTAGTTGACTGAAGTGTGTATTTGTGAAAACGCATCCACAACTGCATACAAACAAAATTGCAATGAAAAAGAAGAAGGTGTGTGTGTGTGGATAAGCGCAAAGGGGAAAAAACATAAATTTGCAGAAATTCTCATATAAATTATACGTAATTTTATAACCATTAATAAAAAATTATCTTTTGCTTTGATTCCACGTGTGTTTCTCCTCGATAAAATCGCACCGCGCGCACACCACTTCCAAACAGAATCGTGATTGGATTTGCATGTGTGTGGCGTGGTTGGTGGTGGCGCAAAGTTTCTGGAAATTGATTATTTTCTGAAAGGTCACATCTCTCAGCTTCTCTCTTTTTTCGTTGTTGCCTGATTTTCCATTATCTAAAAATTGCCTAGTCATAATTACAAGTCCATTGATAGTGATTCTGTCGGTGAAAATTACCACCAATTACATACAAAGTAAGATCGAGCCACATATTCAATGTCTTTTTTGCTAACCACTATTATCTGCTAATTAATTTGCAATTAAGACAACTGATAGCGTTCTCCATTCATACAGAACACAGACAGACTTGTAAAAAACAACTTGTAACATGGCAAATAATGGCAAGAAACAAGGAGGAAGATGGCTCAAGGTTGGGAAAATTAGGTAAAACTCAATTGAGTACCTCTTAAGCAAATGTTTATTGTAATACATTCATCATTTGCAAAAGAATAATTTTTATTCATTTTTGTTGCTTAAAATTGTTATTATGGCACTCAAATTTGGTCTGTCAAAGACGTTTTTATAGCACAAGTGCCTTAAAGAATTCTTTAAAGCACTAGTGTTTTTTTTATTATTAAAGTGTAAACAAAATTCATCAATTTATATGAAAGTTACTTTGTTACTGAAGGTTTTACTGTTAAATATTGACGACACTCTCAGATTACAGTTTTGGATTTTTATATTTAAAAGTTTCGTTTCGAATCAACATTTTGTTATGAAATAGAATCATAAACACCATTGAAAACTATTATCCAAATATTAGAGTTTGTGCCAAAGAACTTAAAAGCGATTACCGAAAAGATTCTCTAAATTTATTGATCAGTGCAATGAAATTAAAGTTTAACAAAATTGCGAACCCGTTACACTGGTTAATTAGAATTTATTTCAATTTAGGATTATTCTCTCTCTTTTCCACAATACAATTCTAATATTTATAAGCAACAAAAGCAGGTATACTGTGTGAAACAGAGCAAAATATAGTTTTACAGAAATTCGAATACGATTTTTATGTTAATTTATTTAAAAATGCATAAAACTTAGTATAAAACACATCATTAAGCATTAGTAAATACTCAGGCCTTCCTTAAAGCACTCGCTACGCTCGTGGCTTCAAACAACCTTTGTATTTAATAATGCCTTACCGTATCCACATTGTTGTATAAAAATCTATAAAACTAATTTTTAAATTATTTGAAATTAAAACACAAACAAATTTTTCTGCGAATTATAAAAAGTACGCATTTAAATTGTTTAATAATTAAAATTCACCGAAAAAAGTCAAAGCCTCCTTTTGTCCTAAATGATTACAAAACCTTCTAAAGAATAAACGGGACGTTTGAATGTTGAAAAGAAGCCTAATTACCTACTTTTGGGGCTGTTTCCCGGTGCGGACTGGCGGGGGGTCGTCCCTAGCACAGCCCCTGATTTATGGGGTGTGGACGGACAATGATTAGACAATAATTTCGGGCCGACAATTGCGGATTTATGCAAAATGGCTTATTCAGAGCGAACGAGCGTCGAGCACTTGTTTGCACAATTCGAGTGAAGTGGCACATTTTTATTATTGAATTTATACGACCTTGTATAGGGTTGCAAACCCTCTTCTAAATACACACAGAGGCGGCGGTGAGTGCTTTTATTTTGTTTGCAAAACGTTATGACTTTTGCGATGATTATGACCTACGCCAATTGTTGCTCTACTGCGGCCCGTGATTTATCTATTAAAGAAGCGACTCCGTACTGCGGAATGCGGGAACAGGAGCAGAGGACCAATGTTAACTGAATCACTATAGCCAGCCCGCCACATTCCCCTAATAGTAGTAAAACGAGCACACAAGATAGAAAAGTAAATATGTAGAGAGGGTTTTTTTGAATTTTCATTCTTTGCCCTTTTGATTTTTGCGAATTGACTTAAAGGGCATTGGTATGAATAAAGTTTTTTAAACCAAAAGACTCCTTGTTTAATGACTAGCTCCGGTAATTGCCCAAATTTCTATATATTTTTATTTAAATTATTTTCTTTTCTGGGGCAATTCCCAAAAATCAATTCCGAGTGGCGAAAAGTGTAAAGCATCATTCAATAGTCCATTAATGTCTCCCGTTTATCATTTCCTCAAACAATAGAGCCCGTACAGCATAAATTAAATTTCCCCGAGAGTTTATGTAAACAAATTTTCCACCGGTTATCTTTTCCTCCTCTTGCTCCCGCGCTCCTGCTCCGGCCGGAAAATCGTTATTCCCTCTCTTCTTCCTCTCCACCACCTCCATCCTCTGGACAATAATAATTCGGATCGTTCATCGCAATCGTCGTCAATGACTCGATAATTAAGGTATATACCGTTTAAGTAATTAAATCGTTCTGTTGTTTGTTTGTGGTAGTTGTTTCTTTTTGTTTTTTTTTCACTCCCAGCTGACTGCGTTGCTCCGCCGAACGATCCACTTTGCATTTTCACCGGCGACGAACTAATAAACAATACCCGCTGATTTATCTTTGATTAGACTTATTGAAGACTTATCGAGAGGGAGAGGTGAAGGATTTTTCAGACAATTTCCCTCTCCTCTTCCACTAATTATTTTTATTTTCGGAGGTAATAGGTGCCAGCGAAGGCCAAGTGGGAAAGAATGCATCATTTTGTCTCCGGCCCAAAGTCAAGAGATATATATTTTCCCACTTTCCCAATGTAAACAGAATTCTGGCCACGGCGAGACTCTATTCCAATGTGTGGCTTCCACCTAGGTTGTAGTTAGTTCAACCAAATTATATTTTTACCGGCTTTTAGTAGGGTTGTCAATAAGGTTTAATATTCAATTATAATGTTCTTTATTTTTGGAAAGACTAATTCAGATTTAATTTTGGAATGATATACAAAAAACAGAGAATAATCAATATTTATTATATTTACCTTCCAAAATCCAATTTTTAATGAATTATTTGGAAATATTGTTTTACAATAAAATCTATTTATCAATAAGTGATTGCTCTGATAAAAGTTTTCAAATTTGAATTGAATATGAATTGATTCTAAAATAATTATTAGAAAAATACAATATATTATTTTCTCAGCGAACAAAAGCTTAATTTTTTAATAAAATACTTAAAAAACATAATATTAAGTAATATGATCCATTAATGAGGTGATCTCGCATTATGAACTGAAGATCTATTTTCATGCCATATCTATTCATTTGCCAATCATTTACATTTGACAAATGAATATAATTTCTAAAAACCAGTATTTGCTAAGATGTGATTAGCGCCATGAACCGATGATTGTATATTGAGGCTATTTATTGACAGGGTTTTGCCACCGAAACAGAACGCACATACTACGAAGAAGACCATCCCTTTCACACTTTCATCTGTATCCGTTCATTGAACGACGGCAAATTACTAGTATTAGAAAGATCCGGTTCATATCTTCGATTCTGTGCACTCCATCCAAGCTTTGAAGACCTGTCTTAATTCGAACAAATAATATTGACAACGTCAGTTGTTCGTCTGTTAAGGTCGGAGAAATTATTTTGTAAATGTATTTAAATAAAAATTAATCACAAATAATGGTAAATGAATTCTGAAAATCAAAAATCACTGCTTGTGCTGGGGTTTGCACACATGATTCCAATTGTGTGACGTTTAACCAACTGCGCTACTCCGATCAATAATATGATATCAAATATTGTTCTTTAAAATAGAAATTTTAGACTTTGCAATTAAATGACTGATAAAAATGTATATTTTCAACGAAATAGGACATAATATGGTGAATAGTTTTAGTTTTGCAAAAAACAGTTTTTGAATCACTATTCATTTGAGGGCGCATAAAGACCCTATTAGGCTCCGTATGTTTTGGTAAAACTGGCGAAAATAATTCGTAACGTAAATTACCCAACAAAATGTGTCTTTGCAGAAATTTCGTCTCGACTACTCTGCCGGCTTTTTGGGTAAATATAATTTTATATGCGGTTAATGGAGTGTTTTATGTGGATCTTATTAATAATGTGCAAAGTGAATTTTTTCCTCCTCCGTCCGCCGTGTGATGGTGGTGCTGCTATAGGTGCACCAAATTTTATTATTAGTGTGTGAATGTGATTTAGGGCTCGTGATAAAACACGTGTAATTTGAATACGTTAAACATTTATTCTTCGCCTGGCGCCTCCTGAACAACCGCACACAAGTGTGTTATATAATGCAGGCCGAAAACACTTGTCCTCCTGCTGTACTCTTCTCCGAGCCAGAGCCAGAGAGGAGAAGGCAGCAGCAGCAAAGCACCCAAAACCGAGTTGATGCCAAAGTGATACCACCACCAACCACCATATAAAAAAGAGGAGAGCAGGACGACGACCAAGAAGAAGAAGAGGCCCTCTACATAGACCAAATTTAATATGTTTACATTGCATGATATATTGAATGAGGTGAAAAAGTAGCAGGGCAGTATCTTTGCTGAAATATGCATAGAGCATAACTCCTCTCTTTCACCTCATCCTCATCCTCATTCCCAGTCCTTTCCTCCTGTTCAAATCCTTCCTGCCCGCCCAAAAGCAAAGAAGCAAACGGTCATCGTTTAATTTAAAATCGGTCTGGTTCCATTCGAAACGACAGATAGTCTATAAATTATCAGGATTTAAGGGATAATGAGAAAATGCGAATAACCTGATTAGACACATACTTAACGCATTAAAACCCTTAAGAATGGCCCTATTTGTCATAAATTTCATACACGCTCTTGTTTGCCATAAGCACATTACGCAAATTGGGTATTTAAAATTGCCTGCTTTTGAGACTGAATTGAATTTTAGATATTTTGAACAACGAATAATATATTATCCATAAAGTTTTAATTAGTTTTGTTTTAATTTATTTAATTCAAAATTAAAAAAAACTAAATTTTGATTTTTACAACTAGATTTTAAAAATTGGTTTTTAAAGGAAAAAAATCAATTCTAATTTTAAATAGTTTACAAACTATACCAAAACATAAAAGCATATTTAAGTTTTAAGATATTTGGAAGTACGAGCATAATAACAAACCCCTTTTTAAAGTGTCTAGACCTATACTGCCCTAGTGTGTGGTGCTCAATGGCGAGGCCCATAAATACCTTTATCCTGTCTCATCTCAATCCTAATCATTTCAAGGAAACATTATAGTAAAATACAATTCAGCTAGGGACAGGGAGAGCTAGGACTAGATTGTTCAAATTTTGGCTAACAAACTATATCAAAACTTAAAAACATAGTTAAATTGTAGGACATTTGTGGAAGTTTAACAATGTTAAAGATTCTATTCCGAAAATAGATAGCAATTAACTGTACACAGAATAAATAACAAACTACTCCTTTAAAGTGCCTAGACCTATACTGCCCTAGTGTGCGGTGCTCAATGCTGAGACCCATAAACACTTTTATCCTATGCCAATCATTTCAAGGAATTATTTTAATAAAATACTGTTTCGACGACAACAATTTAACTAAGGACAGCCTGTGTAATAGGCAGGGAGAGCCAGGACGATATAAATCTCTAGTGATAGGGTATCGTGTATCGTTTCAATTATCTTATTCATATATTTTATATGTGAATAAGAGCTATAATCCCTCAGGGGGTTCCGCGCCCATTATACCAATAAAAACAGTGTCGAAGAATGTGTTACCCACATTTTGTATAAAAGGTCCTTTTCATTTTAAAATAGTAGTTTACGCAACTGTAGGTAATGGAGAACTTTTCCCAAGTCGAGGTCAAAATGTTTCATTTTACAATTAATTTTGTGTAATTCTGTATCGAAAAGTAGCCTTTTTTAACGCAAATTGGCTCTGTAACGGTTTACTTTTCAGCACGGAGTGCGGTAATATTTCAAAATTTTACGCTTAGTCACCATTTCAATGAAATTACATATTGTTGTCATAATCCAATATCTACAAATTCATTATTTAAATATTTTAATTTTAATTCGTTGTGATTATTGCCATCTCACTCTAATGACCTTTAACGACTGTAATTTTAAATTTTGAATATTTTGTTGGAGTATTTCTATCTCTCTCCAATCAATTCAGATTTATTAATGTGGTAGTTCTCCCTCTAATTTGATTTTACACTCCTTTGTCGTGCAAAGAAACAATTACTCATAATAAAAAAAACCTTCAGTTCACACATTCCTCACATAAATAAATATTTAATTCCAATTATAAAGAGAAAATTTTGTAGTTATTTTTACTTGCTTACGTGATTTGAAAAAAAACCTTTATAAAGAAATTAATCAAGGTTCAAACAAACTAAAATCACTATTTTTTATCACCGAATGTCTAAATTTAGAAAAAGAGAATGTAAAGCTGAGGAAATTAACTTTAGGCTGTTCGCAAGAGATTAGATGAATTTTGCGAATCAAATAAAAAGAATTATTTTATTTTAAAATGCTCAATATGATAAAATATTATGAAAACAAAAATATTTTCTAAAAAACAGAAAAACTTAATGAAAATATGAAATTCGTTTAACAGAGTGTTATCTGTAACTTGGTAAACTCCATGTTTACAAAGATACTTCTGTGTGAAACTGGTTTTTTATCTAATGATATGGTAGTTTCTTTTCTATGACTATAATTGCTAAAAAATAAAGCTAATTTGCACACAAATGAATTTTTTCGGCCAATTACATGAGCATGTAGTTGTTTAGTTGTTCACAAAATGCTCCAAAAGTCGCCTTTGATGGTGTGCGTTGGATTTAAAGGTGAATATTATTATTAATTTTTACCTATTTATGAAAATGGTGCGGGGCCATTCATCATTTTTGTGCTGCTTTTCGACTGTTTTCTGTTCCAAATTTCTTCGTTTTCGTTTCCATTCCCAGACTACTACCGTTTTCAGAGGAATCGAAGTAGTCTGGTCCGAATTTCGGTAACAAAATGCACGTTTTTGTTTTACAGTTTGTTCCGAGTCGTTGTTTAAATTGAAAACGAACAGAAATTGTCCCTTATTTCAGCAATGATGCATAATTGCCTATTATCACCATTATAGCTGATAGTTGATCGGAGTAGTGAAGGAGGGAAAATAATCAAACGTGTCAGTGATTATGTCTCGAGTAGTAATTGATGAAATAATAAGTGTGTTTGATTGTGTGTGCGGTGCTTTCTTTGTGTTCATAAATGAGAATATATGAATACATTCAGTGATTACTACGTTTTTTTAAAAACAGATTATTCCATAGTTAAAAGGTGTATTTGTTTCAAAGGCAATTTATTTTGAATGAATCAAGATTGGTTTAATGGTGATGATAATATTCTACAATTTAATTGAACACACTAATCGAAGATTATTGAAATTGCCCGTTCCTCCTCTGGCCACAAAAAGACCACACACGACCAAGTAATTCAAACTGCCAATTATTCGCCATTTCATTCAATTTTAATAATTTAAACGCCAATAAAAGTGATTTTTTGTTCCTTCTCTGAAATTGTAGAAGAAAATTATTGAAAGACCTATTGCAATTATACAAACACACTTTGTTCTATTAATTATAATCATTATTTCATTTAAAACCTAATTACAATCGATAATTTTTTCTTGTAAATTTGAGTTGTGGTTAATAATGTCTTGCATACATTTTCAATAAAAAATTTTGTGTTATTTTTTAAAATTTTTTTATTAAAATGGTCTTAATTTTTATTCAGTAATTAATATTCAATTTATATTTCAATTAACATTTTGAAATATTTCATTTGTTGGAGAATTTTACCGGGTGCCAACTACCACACTTGAATAAAACCGATTAATCGCAAAAACTGCGAAAAAAATCTTGAAGAATGTAATCTTTTCATCATCTACTCTGGTTCATGAATTTATTGCCCAAAAAATATTGCGAGATGCATATCATTTGTTGTTTTAATTTGTTTTCATTAACATTTTTTAATAAAAGCAAAAAGCTAATATGAAATTCAAATAAAGCGAATCTACTTAGCAGAAAATACTAGTCGAAATGATGATATTTTAAAGGAGATTACATTAAGATCAAAATGGTTATTAGCCGCTTGTTTATCGATCCGGAATTCATATATTTAAAATCTAATTAGGAGGAATCATATAAAAGTGTCATTTTGTATGTTTTCGCCGCAGTTTTGTCGATAATAAAACATGAAATCGTCCATTTTATTGGTGAACTTTGACTGCCTCTTTCTTCTTGTTGATAAGAGAATTGTCGGAGGATGATTTAAGTTCGATCGGGGGAATTTGAAAACATAATGAGTCAATTTGAAACAGATTTGATTGGGTATTTTTGTGTGTTAAATTTTAGTTTTATTAATGGTAGATTTTTAACTTCAAATGTGGTGGTAGTAAATTGTGTATCTTTTTTTTACAATGGAGCATTAAAACCCATTGCAGTTTGGAATTGAATTATTTTTCAAAACTTAAAGCCTATTGAAATTTAAAATTATATTAATCAAAGCAGGTGGTGCATTTTGAGTGACAGTTTAGTTGTTTTTCAATCGGAATCTTAAATTATTCGTTTTGGTTTAAATTTTTGACAAATATTATAGAATTTTCTATCCGCAGATAATCTAAAGTGAAGTGCTTCGTTTAAAATAATAAGAACAGTGTTTAGTTTGGTTATTTTATTCGAAAATTAAACAAAATGAACTTTTTCTGCCTTTGTGGTACTATGAACAAAAATTTCTCAAAGCCTACTTGGAAGATAATTTTAGTGGTAGAATTATTTATTTATTATTTAATTTAATTTTAAATTAAAATTTTCTAATGTGCGCTCTATTGTTTAATCAAATTTATTTTTAAGGTTAATTTACTTCCTCTTTTTTATTAACAAAATATAATTTTTAATCGTGTGGGTCTAATGTTCCAGTTATAGTTATGAAGATGACACATATGTTATTTCCTATTCTTATTCGTTGCCATACATATTTATATATATGATTGAGGGCTATAACTCAATCATTGGCTGTTTGATTCAATTATTCAATTCAATTATATTAATGAATATAATTCTTTTTTATATTGAAACAACGATGGCATATTCCAAAGTTGGTTTACTATCAAATTTCATGATATATAATAAGGTATTTTAATGCCATTAAATATGTTATTTCACTCAGAACTGATAACCAATCTGAAATACTTTCCATGAGCCCAAGACAACAATTTGGCTAATGTTTTATTATTTTGTGTACCTTTATTCGTTAGGAAGAAGATAATAATATTGAAAAGTCAATGTTATTATTTGGACAGAGAGGTTTTGTTGCTTGCATCGAGTGGAACTAATAAAATCACGTAATAAAACCATAAAACCGAATATGACAAAGTGGAAAAAACATAATTAGGCGACCGGGCCAAAAAGTGTCCTCCTAAATGGGGTCTCTAACACAGCTAGTCGTATCGTAAAACGTTCCTCTGTCACCTTTTCTTTCTCGCAGTCGGATTTTTGGCATAATTGCCTTACCCCCGAACAATTGTGTTGTGTGTTTTATTATTTGCAAATTACCGGGAGAGTCGAATTTTTCAAGGTAAGAGGTAATAATCGAGCACATTTCCACCGAACGTGATAATTTCCGAAATAAATTTTCTGCACACACAAACCCACAGTTTTGCATAGAGTAGAGAGGCACAAGGAAAAGCGCACAGTGTTTTCAGCATAAACCACATCGGAAATGTAGGAAAGCGATATTCTGCACTTCATATCGTACTTTAATAATAACAACCGGAGAGAGAGAAAAAAACAAGAGAAAAAACCGCAAAAACAGTAAAAATTAAAAAAAAAAAACACAACAACCGAAACTAAAGCCAGTTAATGAAAATTTCGAGGAGAGCCAACAAAAAAACGAATGCCGACGGGGCTTTTACTCGTAGCCCATGCATGTAACCAGAGAATTAAAACCCAATAAAATTCTACTCCCAAATTATCTACAATCGAAGCTTCTCCTTTTGAACGTTTTGGCCCTTTGTTCCTTTAATTTTGCGCTCGCTTCAAATTCCAACCGATAAGTGATAATATAATTAGTTTTCGCAATAAAATACACTTGTTCTTCTGCTTAAATTGCATGTAGGTATGGAAATATGCTGATTATAATTGAATAGAAACTGAACGGGACAAGAACACGACTACTTCATCGTCATCGTAATTTATTGCCTCTATTAAAAGGCAATTAATAATTTCAATTATCACACCACCTCAAAAGAAACACCCTCCTTTCAAACTCGCATTCGCAATTTCCCCTCCATTTTCAATCAAAGCTCTCCTTTATGCGATTCAATCAAAATGTAATGGACACAATTCAATACCATTCATTCTTTTTGGTTAACCCTATCATTGAAAATGTTATTTAACTCACTTTTGTTGGTTAAAAAAACAATTGAAACCGTTTAACAAATAACAATAACTAGTAATATTTTAAAATATATATATTTTATTTTGAATCTCTTATAAAAGGTTTTTGGAACCATTAAAAACAATTTTATTGTTGAAATATCTCTATATTTTTTAAAACTTTTAAATACTTAATTTTTATGAACAACAGCAAAGCTAATCAGCCCCTAGAGGATTTAATTCAATGTAAATTTAAAAACTATGTTTGGAAATTTTTAATTGTTACATATTGAAATACATACATTTCAAATGTTTATGCTAAATAAATTGAATTTTAATTTTAAAAGAACATAATTGATATAAAAAATAAAGGATAAAGGTATGAATATTATTTATTGAACTAAAAGAGACTGATTTATATATGATTAATTTAATTTAAAACTATTCATTCTTTTATTTATTTTTTAAAATTTCAAATAACAAAATCAAATATACGAACTAGTTAAAGACATTATTACTGAGATATCTTTACATCATTTTTTAAGTTTAAATAATTTTAAATAAATTAAATCAAAAATTACTCTTAAAACAATCAAATAAATATTATTTATATTACTTTAAGATATGATTACTATAAATACTAGAATATTATATTTACTTTTTAAAATAAAAAAATAAACCTACGAATTTATTAAACACACAACACATACCATCATAATTTATAAATTTCGTATTTTTCTCAAATTTTATGGGCGGGTGTAATTTTACAGAAAATATATGCAGGTGTGTTGGAAATTCTTATGGTATTTGTGAGCGTGTGTAAACTTACTAATCAATCATTTCATGTTTGTAATTCTTAACTATATGAGTTTATTTATTTTAATTATTTGAAATATTTCTTTTACATTTATATTTCCAAAAAATTTAATTACATAATTATATTGAAAATTGATAAACAATTTTATCTGACAACCCTACTAATGTCTGAATTGGATAGGAAACACATCTTATAAGATATTTTCAAACTACACCTAATTTACCTGTATCCTATTGGTAAAGGATTCCTAATTAGAATACTTTAGTTTCGAAAAGTTTGAAATTTTTCGAAACGTAACCGCAAATAGTTTCTTATTGTAAAAAATTTCCACGTTAAATATTAAATTAGAAAATTCGATATTCGTCGTTTAGAATTTATATTTGCAACTGCGAGGAAATTAATAGCCCCCTAACATCGACTTATTGGTCCAAAATAGGTTCTTTCCTTGAACTTATAGGTTTAAGTTATATTCCTAGTGATGATTACGAATGATTTAAGCATATATTCATAGCAGTTATTAAAATATAATTTATAATTAAGGTTAACCCTAGCCAATCCAGAAAGATTTTGTAACGATTTAACCCAGGTGGGTCATTTTCGATCCCAAAATTACTTTGATTGAAAAACATTATTTTACTAAATTAAATCAATTTTATTTGATGAAAATTTTTATATACAATTTCGACGATTTCCTAAAATTACTTGAAATTCAATCAAATTTGGTTTTGAATAACTTGTTTGCAAAAACAATTCACAATTTCAGAACAATAACATATACAACTTTTTTAAAACTACAGCAAGATTACAAAATTGAAGTATTTAGGTTAAAATTCAATCCAGTTAAAAATCATATCAATTTAAATGTCCACAGGTTTAGTTAGGATTAAACTAAAATTTTGCAAGATGGGCTATTAATTTTCTCGCAGATGTATGTAATTTTTAAAAATAATTTTAAAATGATAAATAATTTAATTGATCATCAAATTTGTTTCTTTCTATTGGCAATTATATAAATATTGTTTTAATTTTTTTGTTCACTAAATCTAATAACTCAAAAGCGGATGGTTACCCAATTTCGTAAAAAATAACATGTTGTGTGGGTTTTATCTTTAATAAAAATAAGACCAAATTCTAAAATCCTAGCTAACAATTTCAAATTTGTAGAAATTCAATTATTTAACACATCAGTATAATGTAATATTGATTTTGATTATAATATTACGCAATTCATAACTTTAATATCATTTAATATATAATCATCATCTTTATTGCACTTTTAAGAGACATTTTTAATTTAATTATAATAATTTCAATTATTTAGTTGCAAAACACAACAATTATTCTCGGTTGGCATTTTTGGGGAGCTTTACGCAATGCAAAATTTTAATTTTAATGAAGAACCAGAAGGCGAAGAAGCAACAATATTGCGATAACAAAAAAAAAAGATTGATGCATGCGCTTTTTTATTTTATTTTCTGCGATAATTTGCGAGGAAGACAATCGAAATGCGATCGGAAGAAGTGGTAGTTTTGCGTATGGGGCAGCAGAAAAAACTGAACAGAACCTAGTCCAACAGCAGAATGAACCCATAAACTATCACTTTAAAATGCGCCCACTTTGCCTCAGCGATGATGTTTGTACGTGAAATGCGAATTCGTAAAGCTGTCGTTCTCTCTTTTTTGGGTATAAGAGGAACACTTCCAAAAAACCGCACAAAAAAGACGATTTTCTCTTGGGTGTGTATGTGTGTTTTTTGCGTTTTTTTTTATTTAGTCTCATTTTGAGCCATTTGAACGCATCGTATATCAAAGTTTCATTATTTCTCTGATACACAGAGCCTCGTCGTACTCTCCTCTCGTTATACTACTTATGTGCAGCAGCCAGTATCAAAATAACGCACACCAGCCACACAAAAGAAAGAAGGCCTTTGAAAACCATTCATTATAATAACCCAGAAGCTGGGAGTAAAAATAAGTTGCTGCCCGCCAAGCACAGAAACACAAGAGATTCTGATAGATATTAATAATTTCGGAATTCAAGAGATGCATACAGTAGTGATCAACAAAACCGTGTTGAATGCAGTTATTTAAAGTGTCTTAGAATAAAGTTAAATATGTTATTAATTTATAATAATTCAAAATTTGAAATAAATTTTACAAATTAAAAAATGGACTGTAAAAATACTGGATTTTACTAAAATATTAAGAATTATTAAAAAAAATCCTAAATAGATTAGCATATCTATGTACAGTCGACTCGCGATAATCCTAACCTTCAAGGGACCCTAAAAATACTTCGAATTATTAAGTGGTTCCATTGCTGCTGCTCAATAACTTTTTAGGAGAAAAGGCGCCTGAATGCTGCAAAAATAAATTTGCAACTTCGAATTGTGGAGTGTTGGACGCCGATAAGTTCGAATTATTGCGTGGTTTTAGTAAGTAGCAGAGACTTTATATCGTTAAACTTACCGAGAGCACAAAGTTGTATGGATTTAGTTCAAATTATTAAGAGATTTTGTAGGAAACTCGGGAGAAGTTCGAATTATTGAGAAGTTCAAATTATCGAAGGTTTAAATTATCGAGAGTCTAAACCAGTGATTGGCAAACTTTTTAAGAGGAGGGCCGGATGGCATACCAAAATATCTCGGCGGGCCGGATCCAACGCACAAATTATTTTGACGGGCAACAAAAAATTGGAAACAAAGAAAATAATTTTATATATGAAAAACTATTTTTTTTATTTTTATATTCCATAGTATTATATGCTTATATGTCCTACTTAGAAAATATAATTTACTTCTATTTACACAGAAAATATATTTTTTCACCATATGTTGTTTTTAAAATTATGTCGCGGGCCGGACTGAACACCTCGGCGAGCCGTAGTTTGCCCATCACTGGTCTATACAGTCGACTCTCGATAACTAATTGTTTAACTTGGAATTAACAACCCTAAATAAAATTATTAAATTATTTTTTTTACTTAAAATTGTGAAATCAGGAAATTAAGAGCCTATTTCTTAAAATAAACATTATTTTTTTTTCATTTTTCTCTTTTAAATAATTTTTTTTTGTAATAAAAAACTGTATACTTTATTAATTAATTCTACCCGCGGAAACAAATTGATTTGATCATATCAAAGTTTTCGCCATTTGGGCAATTGTATTTCATTCAAAATACAAAATTTAAGCAATAAAATTTAGTATAGTACTACCAATTTTCAAGTTAAGTAGTAACTCTTTGAACAATTTGTAATCAATGTTATCGTTTAAATACACTTGTGTTTTAGGCTTAATTAAAGTATTAATGACAATAATAATTAACATTAGTGTAGAAACAAATATGAAGGTGATAAAACTCAATTTATGGTATTAATTTAAACAAAATTATCCTATAAACTATTTCACTCGAAACTTAAGACATCTTTTTAATGGACTTTACTGTAATTTTAAGTTCATCACCACAGCGCGCGTATTTAAGAATAAATTAATTTTGCGAATCACTCTTTTTTTCGAGAATGCACCAATGAAAAAGTGTTTGACTGATAGATTTACTATATTTGATGGTGTTTATCGTAGTTTTGTAAATCCTTAATTAAATTTCTTAATATTGACTTATCAAAATCTGTAATAAGTTTTAAAATGAATTAAAAAGCTAATGAATTTTGTATGAATTTGAATGCCTCTATTGTCGATTTCAATCTCTGTTTACTATTATAACTCAGAAATATTCACTTTATATTTATTTTTAATTAGGTTATATACAATAATTTTAAATGAATAGTATTGCAATAATTTAATAAAAATGATAAGTGAATTACTATTGGTTTTTTTACTTCCTTTTCTGATTCATTTCAAATTGAGCCAATAAAAATCTTACATTGACCTGATTTTTATTTCGTAAAAGACATTGCCATTTAACTTAGAAATAACTATGATGTGTTCATTTAATTTAAAAAATTAATTAAACTTGTTGAAATTGATTATTTCATGGAAAATATTTACCTATTTATTTCTTTGCAATTATTTAGCAAAAAATAGAATAATTCGAGAAATCTAAACCATTCTACCTATTTCCCTCTTCCTTCATTGAAGTTATTAACTTGACTATTTACCTGGTATTCTACTCTTTTAAGTTAAACTGGCCCCTGCTTTAGAAACTTCACTTAAGACGAAGGTTTTTAAGTCCTCCTTTTGCTAACTTAATTCAAATTATTCAAAAAGCCAATTTTCTGAATTTTTTTTAATAGTTTCCCTTTCAATTTTTAGCCTAATGTGACTGACTGACCTGCAATAGCCATCCAAGGGTAGAAGGTGTGGTTCGATGGCTGGTGGAGTCCTGTGGTGGCGGCCTGCGTCGAGCTGGTGAGGGAGCAGTTGGCGTTCCAGGCGGCGGCCGCAGCGTTCGCCGATCCGCCTCTGCTCGCCGGGCTGCCCGAGCTGTCCAGGTACCCGCCCACGCCCCTGGAGTCTGGCGTGCAGGCGGAGGGTCTCACTGGAACGGAGGAAGCATTCTGACCAGAGTTGCTGCTCGACGTGTTCCACACGACGTCCTTGTACCCATTCGTTTCCACTCCGGCCGCTGTGTGGGTCGGCGTCGTTGCCGATACACTTCCCCCCTTGGCACAGTCCTTGTTGTTGTTGTTTGTCGTGTTTGTGTTATTGTTGTTGTTATTGTTGTAGGATCCGTCGTAGATTTTGCTGCATGCGGCTGAGATGGAGGCGTCATAGGGGGACTGTTGCGAGGACCTGGTCGACTGATGGAGGTGGTGGTTTGTGTAGGGTGACATGCCCAGGGATAGGGGGAAGCCTCGGTACGCGGAGGCAGACTGATCGCCCGCCATTCCCATACCGGACGCCTGGTGAGGGTGCCCGTAGAAGCCCGATTGCTCAAAGTAGGAGTTCATCTTTTGCACTTGACAAAGCTTAATCTTGAGTCACACAAACACACGTGATAGTATAACTGGAGAATAACAACTAAAAGAACAAAACCGCACACAAAAAGTGGCAATAATCCAGAGACTATGACGACGACTCGATGCTGGATGGAGGAGAAGATGAATGAGAAAAAACAACAAGTCCGCACTTTGAAATTAATTTAAAATGTAAATTTTTCGGCGCTCTCTATCTAGGCTGTGTACGGAATCTCTTCACAGAAAGACACACTATTATTCACTAGATTCACAAACACAATGACCACTGCTCAAACTCATTATTGGACGACTTTCACAAATTAGTTTTTGGACTTTTATTGCTACTCGTGTATTCTTCTATTCTCTGGCTCCCAATAAAATGATCAAATTATTATCTTGTTCAGTTACTATTTCAATTTTTCACGATGGCTTCTCCTTCTTGTTGTTTAATGGGGTATTGGGAACTTGAACTACGACTCATGTCCAATCAATGACATTATTATGAAACACATGGCGAAATTTGCATTTTTAAAACTCGGATTTGCACTCATTTTTTTTATTTCTTAGGTAATAGAAAAATATTTTTAAAATTTTTTCTCCTATTTATTTATATTTTTTTATCCAATCACTGGTTTTTTATTTTTTATTACGTTTATTGTTTCCTATTCTTTGAGATTAAATCTTGTTTTGGAATTTCCCAATTTATCGATAGTTTTATTCACTTTTTTGTGTTTTGCTATTTTCAATGATTTAATCACTTTTGCACAATTGGGAGAATTTGGGCAGATTGGATTTGTGCTTGCTCTCACTCACTGCTGGTGTATTCACTGAACTTTGACCCGACGACCCGGAAATTATAATTTGTCAAGTGTCCACTTTTCGCACATGAGAAAAACACACGAAAAAAACATGGCAAAAAATCACACCAAATCCATGAATGAACGCGCGAGCGAGACTGACAGAATTGAATAATAAAATTGAATTTAATTTTTACGATGCCTTTTATTTTACGATTATTTTTATTATTATGGTTATTATATTAATAAAATAATAATAAAAAGAGTTGAAATCACCGAATCACCAAACACACAATTAATTTGCCCGACGACTACTCTCTATCGCGCTCGATTTTCGAGTGGAGCAGCGGCGTTTTCTTCTCGAACACACAACCGAACTGAACGACGAGTTTCTGGCGAATAAAACTGTGTTTACCCACCCGGCGCTACTGGCTCTGGCTGGTTGGTATAGTCGTGTCGTCGTCGTTCAAACCAACTCTCCACTAAGTATAACAACAAAACATTAAATTTTTTTCTTCCCATTTTATTATTATTGCTGTCATTATTATTATTATTTTATCGTCGGAGTTTTTCATTTCATCTTTCACACACAGAGAGTTCACCCAAGTTTAGTATATAACTTGCGCAATCTTTTATTTCATTTACACGCATTTTATTGTACCATTTAACCGTTTCATGTACACATTATGTGCCGCCGCCACCACCCATTGCAATAATAATTGTTCTGCGCGTCAATTTGGCCATAATCAGTTTTTAATAAACTCACCTCGCCAATTAATCGTTCGATTTATCGCCCGCTCCTCGCGCTCACTTTCAATCAACCACCTACCCCGCAATTGAAGTCCTTTTCGGTTATAGTTTGTTCGTTTTTTAAATAATGTGTGTGTATTTTATATATTTAATAACTCAAACATAACAAAAATACCCTTTTAATTAACAATTATTAAATATTACTTGGATTGATAACATTCCGTTTTTTATAGTAATTCAAGATTTAAAAAAAACCCTTTTTAATGGCTGAGAGGCACTTTAAGACTCTTGTAATTTATATGTTGGTAAGTGGTTGAATCTGGGTTTTAATTTAAAATATACAATTTATATGAAAAATGACAATCTTTAATCATAAAAGTAGTCCCTTTTAGTGTTTTTCAAAAATAGCAAATATGGTTTAATTCTTGTGAAATACCATTTTCATATATTTTTAATTAGGATTTTTACACTTATTTATGGTATTTATATTATATATTGTACTTAATCTCATTTGTACTACAGGCTAGTATTATTTTTAGAGAAAATTGGTCTTAATAATCAGATAAATGCTAATAATTTATTAACATTTTATTTGTTTGCTTTAAACAAGATGTGTTATGTTAATTATTGTTTCAATAATGTATCAAAAATTAATATTATTTTTATCAACTCTTATTTTAACTATTCCTTCGATTACAAGATGGAATTTAAATTAATTAAATATCTCTAGTCGTAAAGAGTTGAAAATATTGTCATAAAAATAATTATTCATTTAAAAAAAATAAAACTGAATCTGTGTCGAATCAATTGTGGAATTAAATCGTCAAATAAAAGTTAATTGCTTAATTTGGTGACGGAATTATTAGAATGACAATGGCCTCTTTAGAAAATTATTTCCGTCATTGTTGTTGATGAATGAATCCCTTTTTGTTATTACAATAAAATGTAATAAAATATGACACACATTTCAAGGAGTCTCGTCCACTTGAATTTGCACACAGTAGTTGAGTTTTGAAAAAGGAAAAGCTTCATTCTCCCTTCTTCCATTTTTCATGCCCCGAAAATGTTCACCTCTCCCGTTTCCTTACAACAACTTTCTCTTCTTCCACTCCACACACGACACGACGAGTCTCGCCTCGAATCAGGAAAGAGCGAGGCGCAAGAGCAGAGTAGGGGAAAGAGAAACGATAAGTAAATAGATATAAAAATGGGAAAACACATAATAAAAATATTTGAAGGGAAAATTAAGTAGCAAAATTCGTTATTGCCAAACGATTCATAAAGATGATGATCCTTTCCATTTGATTGTTTCACTTTATTGTTTTTATTCCCTTTTCCTCTTTCTCCTTTTCACCTTGCCAGTGTGTGGTGTGGTGCTGCTTGCGATTTCTGCTTTTGGGGTTTACTTTTTTGATTATGCAATTTCAACTTGAACTCTGCCACCAAACACCATGTCCGTTCAAGTGGAGTTCAGGACATAAATTAAGGCAGATATTTTCAATTTGGACAAAAACCCAGGAACCAGTTTTACGACCGTAGAAATGGATTATTGGGACAAGTTTTCATTTGGAGAAATGATGACCAATTTTAAAATGACAAATATTAATTTTTTATATTTTTTTCAAAATTGGACCATCCAATTAATTATTTTTATAGTTAGTTTTCAAATTTAAAATTGAAGCCTTTTAAGTGGTTTTAGTAGAAAAAATACCGTGTTAATTGTTTTACATAAATTGTTAAATATTAAATTAATATCAATTTCTTTTTTTTTAAAAAAAAAGTAATTAATTCTTAATACAATAACATATTCTTGTTTTATTTGTTTAAAAATTAAGATATCAAGTCGTATCCTTGCTAAATCTCCTTAAATGAATACTTCAATCTATTTTTAATATTTTCAATTGAAGTGAAATCAATTTCTATTAATTATTATTTTATTGGCAATTTTCAATTCACACACTTACGAAAGATATTTGCTATAAAAATGGCATTCTTCTCCGGAAACAAGAAATAAAGCATAAATGGGATTTTGGTTTATAGTTATGTAAAACTAATTCTTTTTCTTGATTTTAAATAATTCTTGATTTTCATTATCTCTTCCATCAGAATTTGTATTTTTTTTAATTAATATTTCTTACTAACTTAAATTAAAAATCATTAAATAAAATGAAAATCTATCAATTTTAAATGATATTAAATCAGTAATCATTTATTTATTTTTATTAACTTCAATAGAAAAGACAATATGATGTGTTACATGAGTTAATGTTCAGTCATTATTAAATTTTCCCTTTCAATTCCTGTAAGGAACATGGGGGGTCTCAACCTCGACCAACGGGTTTTTGACATTTCAGTGACTATTTGTTTTCAGTGTATTATTAGTCAATTAATAGCATCTAGAGCAGTTGAAAAAGGACCCAGTCAATCCTACCCGACCAGGGATCGAACCCTTGACTCCGAAGAGGCAGCCGGATGCGTTACCACATCGGCCACGAGACAGATATTCAGTTATTATAGGTACTTATAATTATAGCTATATTATAACATAAGGAACTAAACAACAAAAATTATTTATATTTATCATTTTATAAATTGAGACAGCGTTTTACATCATTGCAATTTTCTGACAAGGAGATCTTCTACCGAATCTACATCAATTAGTAGTTAGATATTTGTAAAAGGATTTTATAAAAAGTTCTAACGAATCTTTGTTAATAATAGGCGGTAATCTATTCCAAATGGTCAAACAGGAAAAGTAACAGGAACAGGGTTGACATTCCGTTCTGAAATAAGGCATTTTGAAATATTTATTGAAAATAGTTCGATTTTTAAATAATTATCGAATCTTCGTCGCTATTTTCCAACTCTGCCATTTTTTTAAATTTATTTCTTGGTCTAGATTAAGATACTTTATTTTTCAACAGTGATAATACAAATTTTTTACAATGTTATCTTATTGCTATGGGCTTAAATAATTTACAAGTTTTATCCCTAGTTCTACTTGGCTACATTTTTAATATTTATCAGTGTTTATTTTCAGGTTTCCCTACCTGATTCCAATGTTATTTCCTTGTCTATCCAATCTGTTCTTTCATTTAATCGACAATCAACTAGAATATTTTCTAGGGTTCTTTTCAATGTTACAGTCTGTAAGTATGCTTAGATATTTTACTTAATCCAGTTTCCTCCATGTATCATCGGAAAAATCTAATATAATAATAAATTTTTAAATTATACGTATAATTCAAATAATTTTTATCTGCTGTATTTTCTATAATTTTAAATAAGAAAGATATTGAAATTTTTAACATATAAGTCTGAATATTACCTACAAAACATTCACTTTTCAACTGGTTAAGTCCTAAAGGACTTGGATCGGTTCAACTCCCTCAGAAACGCAGAGGGACAAGTGCCCGGCGAGCGATTCCCATGCATAAATTATGGCTCATTTGATGGGTTTGACGCGATTACACGACAATTAACTAACAATAAAAGCCCGTCATAAAGTCAACTTTAAGCGCCATGTTATTAAAAAGTAATAAAAATTTAATAACCGTGTTTAACAGATTTCCGGGGATAGAGTGAGAGAGTGCGGGGATATATATGGCGTTTTGGTGTTGTTTTATTTACAATATAATTTCGGTTGGTTTTACGACTCCTAAATGATCCCAGAAATACTAAACACCTCGTAAAAAGCGCAATAAAAATGAAATAAAAACCGTCATAAGTGTTTTGTTGTTTGCCAGAGCGCGACAGAGAGTGTGTGCGAGCGAGCGAGCGAGCTGGATGGATGAAGGCTTAAGTAATTGTGTGTGATAACGGGCATTATTATAAATATTGTTACTTTTATGATTATGATCTCTTTATATTGTAAACAAATTATATTTATGGGAATGTCTAATGAGAACTATTTGTATGTATATTATTTGGCTCGTCTCGCTTTTCGGTGGTTTGGCTCTCGACGAGCCCGTTTGAAGAAAGAGAGGTCCATAAAATGAAATATAAATATCGTAAATAGGTGGCATTAACAAGATTAACTTTTATTATTTGTTTGGGTTTTGATTTCTGCTATTTATTTCCCACTTTGATCCTCTCATCATTCGTTTTGTCTTAATGCAAACACAGGAGGCCTAGCACTGTAAAATTGTTTGTCTGGAAAATGTTTCACTTTTTTTCAATGCCTACTTACTATCTTTCCTTTTATTTTTTTTTCGCCTTACCAATTACACCGAAAAAATGTGGCAAATTTCGTAAAACTTTCTAATATTTCTCTATTTTTCGCCATAAATAATGCTTTGTATTATTATTAAACACAGGACAACCTGGAACACTCTAAAATTGGCATGAAAACCGATTTATGATTTACGACCTCTTTGCTCGCTTTACAAACCAAATACAAATCTCTCGCTCTCGGTTTATTTTAACAGCAATTTTCCAACTCATTTATTTATATTGTGTGTGTGTATCAATTGAATCAAGCCCTATCGAAAAGAACAAAACAAAGCACTGCATTTAAAATGGACTTTCACCGGGGAGTGATTAATCTTGATAAGATTGGAGAGGAGAAAAAAGAAGAAATTAGTCAGAAATGGGCCTCAAATCGATTAATCTTAGCCCTTGTCAAAACACCCAAGGATTCCAAGATTTATTTCCACAAAATGAAGGCCAATTTCTCGCACCTCTCTCTCCTAATCGAACTCGAAAGGTAATTCCCTAATTCACCTCACCTAAGTCGAAAAGTTCTTAAAACAGTCAAACAGTCAGTGCTCGAAATTAATAAACCCCAAAAATCAGTTATGATAACTGCCAATAAAATGGCGATAAAAGTCCGGGTTATTGAGCGATAAAATTACATGTTTATTGCTCCAGGAACCGAATTGTCGTGCGACGAAAAGAGGAGCCATGACCAACGTGATTCCTTCTCACCACACTTCAAGACGGGTGCTGCTAAATAAAATGCCATGTTTATTTCCTTTTCTGTGCACTTTTTGCAATCGGTGTGCGGTGTGTTGTGGGTTATTGCACATTTGGGACAAATCAACGCTTCTCGATCGTGTTAAAACACCAATAACACAATTATTTCTAGATGGGCATTGGTTCCACGTCTTTACTTACAAATATTAATGAAAAGAATTTGTAAATCTATGAAATTTAATAACAAATATCAAATTTAATTGAAATATCAGAATTTGATTTTAAAAACGATCTTAACTCCAAATAAATTTGTAGTTTTATCTTAAGCAACAAGATTTCTGTTAATGTTTCATTATTATACGGTTTAGAATCATTAATATCTTTCGATTAACGACCCTCATTATCTGTCTTGCAACCTTATAATTTCAATTATATCTGTGATTTTTAGAGTAAGTAAACGAGCTACTTCTATCACCCCAGTTCCATTATTAAACTTTCTTCTTCTACTACTTGTTCAATTATAATTTAAAACTTTTCTATTCGATAATAAAGAAATAAATGTAAAAATGGAATATACTTGTTTTTAAATTATTTCACTATAGATCCAGATAACTTCTAAAAATATATTTGATAAGTATGTAATGGACAAGTAATAAAATAAATGAAAACTATATTCAAATATTCGGAATATCAGATATGCCCGTCAAGTCCTGACAATGAGGAAAATCATCTTCCATGTCAATCTTTTGGTAAACCTTTTAAATACGATGTTTTTAAAATGTATGATATTTGCTTTTTGCATGTAATATTAAGAACTAGTTCTTTTTATTATTGGAAGTGTATTATATTAGTTCCTAGGGATTATGGTATTATTATGACATCTAATATTAATTGAATAGAGTTTTACTTCGATTAATGAATATAAAATGAAATTTTATTGTTTTTAAGTTATTTGACTGTAAATCCAGATAGATAAATTACAGATTTTTAAAATAAGTTAATAAGTATGTAATAGAGAAGTATATAAAGCATTAAATAGATGAATTTATATATTTAAATATTTGGAATACTGATTTGCGGGAAAAAGCATGGCATGAGGAAAATCATCAAGATTTACGATGATTTAAAGTTGTACAATTGACTAAATGTACAACAACAGATTGCAATATGTTTTGCTTTTATGAAATCTATAATAAGGACCAGTTTTTTTCGCACAAATGGAATTGTTATAATAACTCTCGAAGAGTTCTTGAACTTAATAATAGCTACTGACAAATAACAGAAACATAAAAATGAAAGTCGTGAGTTTTACTTCATAAAATAATAATAAAAACCAATAAAGTTATAATTTTTTAAAAATTTCATCTCAAATCAGAAAATACATTTTTTAAATATCCGTTATACCTGTCGCTTTTGAAACATCGACACGTTTGAATTTTTGAAAACAACGGTCTTTTGCCTTTTTTGCATTGTTGCATAATGCAGTTTCTAATCTGAATGCGGATAATTTGAACGAAAACGGTTACTGGGATTTATTTTATTTTAATTTTTTTTAAACTTTTAAGAATTTCAATTAAAATAACTTACCATTTTTTGTTGCGCTTCCATTCCTTTCCGCATTGGCTGTTTTAAGGCCATTTCTAATAGATTGTCGAGTACCCGTGAATAATTCCGATGATATTTTTAACTCGACTCATTCCGTTCGTGGTTCGTTAGTTCCAACTGAAAGAGGAGGAATGAAAATAAACTTTATTTATAGCCGAAAATCCATTTGACGAACGCAATGAAGATATAAGACGCACAGCCAGGATTCGTGGATTGGCGATGATGAGGCCCCGGGCCGCGACAAAAGAAAGAAAGAGCGACGACTCGCTTCCTTTGTTTGGTTTTTGCGCCGCGCGACGGCAAATGAAATATGAAGTAGATAAATAAGCCCTTATGTAACCGAGTGAATGTTGCTGCAGAGAATGGGAGTATCGCAGCGAGGGAAATAAAAGGATCAGGACCCATCATGAGATCTAATAAATTATATCATTTTCTTTTTCCCAATTCAAAAAAATAGAGAAGAGCGAGAGTAGGCCTTGAGAAAGAATAAAAATAAAAGGGGGAAGGGAACAAATCATCTTTCTTCTTTCCATCATTTCATTTTTCATTTTAAATGAAGAAGAAATTTTTAATTCGATTCCCCGGGTTGCGCCCTTTGTGTAGCTGATGATTTATCGCCGATCTAGACTCTCCTCAATGCCCAATAAAGAGGCCCATAAACAGTTTGCTCGGGATTATAAAGACATTACGCCGTCATCGTTCCCTTTTCAGTTTTTCTCTTGGCCAGCCAGCCAGCAGAATGGAGAATGGAGAAAATCAACTGAAAACCGCATCGAGACACCAAATCCAATCATGATCATCGACTATTGGCGTTGCAAATGTGCAACAACAATCAATTATTGCCGTTTCTTCTCTCAATGCGATTAAAAAAACATAATATAATAAAATCAAACGCAATTCAAAAGCCGCAAACTGTTGGTATCAATACCATTTCACTTTCTATCGTAAATTTAGACATTGAAAATGAAAGTGATTCCATTTTTGAACGGTCAAATCAAATCAGTTATTAATATCGCACGTTTTATAATTATCGAATGTTACGTTTATAAACAGATTGGCATTGATTTAATTACTTGTTGTATAACATTGACCTTCATAGTAATTGTTTTAATATTTATTTATAAACATTTAATAAAGGAATACGTTACATTAAAATGATATAAAGTCAAGAATAAAATATTTTTCTTGATAGTTTTAGTATTTTAATTGTGCTGTTAATGTTTTTAGCATTTTTATGTAAAAAAAATTATGAAATGTTTATATTCAATTCTGTAATGAAACCGTAGAGTTAATTGAAAATATTTTTAAATATAAATTACATGTATCTAATAACAAAATTAAAGAAGAACGCGCTTAATTAAAATTAGACGTGTTTTTTAAAATAGAATCCATTTTGGGATAAAAAATGAAAATTCTATATTTGTTTCGTTTTACTTCTTATGTAGACTAAAATCTAATAATTCAAATATTTTTCTCCACTTATGATTTCAATGAACTTCTTCCCAAAACTCATAATGATTATAAAATCACTATTGGGTTTATTAAAATAACTACAACTTATTTAACCTACGAACTCAATATTTTACAGTTTCATAAGTAATTTGAATTTATTATTACGTTTTTTTTCTTCAATTTTTAATAATTATTTAAGCAACATGTGGGAAAACTCATCAAAATTAAATACGAGTAAATTTCTCGATACGAGTGATTAATAAAGTGTTTTCCAACCGGTTTATTACAAAATTTTATACAGTTCGAATAGTTATTGGCGATTTTTGTAAAATATGAAGTAAAGAAGAAGTATGAAATAATGATTTAAGCACATACAATTGATTAAAATTTATATCAAGCAACTTACTTTATGAGAGTGGCGAGAAAAATGTCAAAATATATTTTCCTTCTATAAAAGAAATTATAATTTTATTTTTGTAGTTGAATTTTAATGTATTTGTACGGTCTCTATTTGTCTGAAGGTATTTAACAATGCATAATTAAATAGAATTAAATTAAAAGCTACCTAGAGGAAGCATTGGCTACTAAAATGTAAACTTTTTTCCAATAAAATTGAATAAATAATATTAAATTTCGATTATAATGTTTGTTTAAAACTTAATTATATTGTTGCTATTTTAAACGTTTCTATGGCTTGGCAGTAAAAATGATTCATTAAATGTAAATTAAAACTGTTTCCATAGAATTACGTAATATATCAATCCAAAAAAGGAAATACCACGTCGGATTTCTGGCATTTACATTCTTTTCAAAGGGCAATTTTATCGACGGTAGTTTTTCATCGGATTAAATTCTGTCCAGTGGACTTTAGTTTATCGAATAAATATCGGATATGAAAATTGGCCTTGAAAAAAATATTTCTGAAATGAGCTTCTTCCTTAAATTATTGTCAATAAAATGGCTATAAATTGTAATTAAATTTAACTAGGCTTTTAATACTTAAGAATATAGAAATCATATTTTTTATCGTAAACAATTAAAACTATTTTTGAAACAACCTCAATTATTATTCGTATATAGTATTAATACCAGATTGAAGTATTTTTTAATTAGTAAGTAAAAAAAAGAGGCAAGCAAACCTGTGAACTTTTTAAATTTTGTTTCAAAAACTGTTCTTGTAAAGTTTTCATTTAATTATAATTTTAGTTATAAGTTTTATATTTAATACTAATTTTTCTTTGTTAGATTATTTATTTGAAAAAACAATATCCACAATGTATTCGATATAGGTTTTCTTTTCCCAATTATGTTCATTTGCTTCGGCTCATTGACACGGCACGGCAACAAACGGTTTCCTCGTGGATACGCAAAAAATATAGTAGTTCAGTAGTAATTGTTCAATGTTTTACCGGAATCAATTAATAATATTTATTATTATAATCGTTAAATTAGTAATTTATTGGCTTATCTGCATAATAATAATAATTTTCCCACCATATTCCAGTACGGAACTTGGAGTAGTCCCAACCCCAATCAACGGCTGTAAGACTTCTGATGATTATTTACTTTCAGTGTATTATTAGTCAAATAATAGCATCACAAATATATTTAAATTTAATTAAATATCAAAATTCCCATTACAAAGGCTTCAACCTTCAAAGATATTTGTGATAAACCATCTCCAATGACAGTGTTCAATCGCGGCTTTTATTATCTATCTGCATTTGACTCCAGTTTGCTTCAAATGACCTCTAATAGGAATGTACAAATTATGCATTTTGATTTCTTCCTCGAACGAAATTGTCCTTATTAAATATTTGTAATCTTGGCCACAAATAAATTAACATCAATTGTCAGCCCCGCGTTTTAATTCTTTTTTATATTATAAATAAAGAAATAAAGTTAGATGTCATTGTTCTTTTATTTAATTTTGTGTTAATGTTAGTTACATTTTAAATTATATTATAAAAATTCTGTTAAACTTTTCAAAAGGTTTACAAGTATAAAAAGACACAAAAAAATTAAAGTATTGTCACGCAATCCGAAATTGATTTAAAAATGTAAAGCATCGTGTAAAATAGTATCAATTTAAAATCATAATATTCCCATTCTCTGATTTTGTTTTTATTTCCAATTTTCTTGATGGGAATTATCGCATAAAATCCGTAATGTTCTTCGCAGTGGAAAAACAAACACGAAGGGTGAAGATAGAGGAAGAAGAAATGGAGATGGGAAGAGGAGGAGGAGGAGAGCAGAAGAGATTTATTACTTTTCTTTAGCAGCCATAAAAGGGCCATTTTAAACATACATTGGACGAGAGGGAGAGAGACAGCGCCATCGGAAAACGAGACTGGGCGTTAACGTCTCTAGTTATTGTTATTGTTGTTGTAATTATTATTATAAGAAAGAAGTTTTACTATTTTATTAAGCTCTGGAAAATTCTTCAACTCGAAACAGAGCAAATTCCTTACGTTTTTATTCAAATGAGAAGAGAGAGAGAGCTCTTACCCTCCTCGGAATTATTTCTGGTATTTGTTAATGGCTTATTGTTTTAATTAAATGTTTTCCAGTACTTACTCGTCTCCGTTAGATAAGATAAGATTAAATCTTGGCGCTTTGTTGCCGCTTTAATGGCACAAAATATTTTGCCACACAGTTTCTTCTTTCTTTTGTGAATTCCACTTTTATTGGTTTTTACTTTTTTCCACAAATCACATTAAGACACGCCCATTATGGGATTTTATTGCACTAAATGTCTTTGGGAATTATAGATTTACACTATTTCACTTATTAATTCTATTATCACTTCAGAATTAGCACAATATTTTCAAACAAAATTATTTTCCAGCATTTTTAATTGTTGTTGTTGTTCTGCCATATTGGCAGACAAGGATGGCGAGAGTGTCTATTCCGTTTTCGCTACCGTGAAGCTCCGCCCCAATCCCATTTACACCAACAACTAACATTGTTCTATATTTTTATTTTAATATTTTCATCAAATTATTCGTAATAATTAAATTAAAAACCTCTAAGCGCGTTGAGTTTGGTGAATGGAACAGAATGAAAAAAAAAGAATCCGATTGACCGTCTCGAAATTCGCCTGTCTTTGCCACACCGCTTCGCTTTTATATTTATTACGAATTAACGAGACATTTGAAATGTGTCTTATTATTACGATTATGATTATGATTATTTTTACGATCATTGTTATTGTTGCACGTTCAAACAGGTTGGATATTCCGCTCTTTTCCATGCCGCCGCCGTCGCTCGCGCTGTTCTGCTTTTATTATTAAGACCATCAAAGCAGGCTTTGGTCGTGTCGGAGCACTTCATTTCTTCGCCTGCTCCGTTTATCCCAGCATTGATTTTTATGATCGGTAATGTGAGCGATTATGTCCTTAACGTTTATTGAGACAATTTACAGAATCGTAAAATTAATTTTATTAACACATTCCAAAAGGGTGCCTCTGTTCTGCTCTACTCCTCTACTCTTCTCTTCTCTTCTCTATTGATTCCCTTGATGATTTTCCCAAGGAGAGAAAGAGAGAGAAACTTAGTTTAGGTGTTGATTTCAGTGGCTGGCCACATTTATACACTCCCGTTCTTTTGCCACACTTGACTCCTATCGGTTTTTATGGAGCCATCCACTGGTAGCCAGCCAAGCCGAAAAAAGCCCGTAAAAATGTCGTAAAATTTGAAGCTGGCGCGAGGAAAGGATTTTACTGCAACTCAAATACTGTTTTTATTAATTTTTAATTTGATGGCACTAAACTTAACTTTAACGACCACTTTAATTTACTATGGGAATCTCCATCAATCATTTAACTCGCCTGTGTTTCACACACACATTTTTATGTGCATTTTATTATCAATTATTGTGACTTTTATTGACAATTTACAATTTTGGAGATGGCTCATTTCGTACTTTATCGCTCTAGGAATTCCTCCTCTGTCCCATCCATTCCATTCATTCATCGTGAGCTGTACACTCGTACAACCAATTCCAAGTTGTCGTGTTGTCACAACCACTGGATTATAGACTTTGACTAATTCGACAAGGCATAAAAATGATAGTTTATTTTCATTTACGTGCATTTCAAATTGCCCATAAATTTAAATCGATTATCGCCTCAACAATTGTCCAGCAACATTGTTCGACTTTTTTGTTTGTTGTACAGGTTCTCTGTGCAATAGAAAAACTACAATCCACATTGCAAATCACTCTGAGCTTCAAATTAAAAATGCAAAACCAGTTCCAAGATGAGTCTTATTTTAATCGCAGCTACATGTGCGTTCAACGAATCAAAGGCGATGCACATTGATTTATTTGGTTGAAAAGCCAAAAAAATTCTATTTTTACTACAAAAGTAACTCGATATCGTTGATTTTAAAGATTTATATTGTCTTTGGGTAGATTTTAATTTATTTTTGATAGCATTTTGTGCTTTTCATTAGGATCAATAAAAAATTTAAATTTAAACTGAATTTCACGGAAAATCTTTATATTAAATCTAAAAATAAAATAAAAATTTAGAATATATAGTATATAAATTAGTTATGTCAAATTTCGATACTTTCATGTATGTGTGTGTAATGATTACTGATGACTTTTTTTAAAGTATCGAATCTTAATTATTTGATATTGATACTTTTTCGAAACACTTTTTCTATGTTATTTGGTCATAGATTTCTCGATTTAAGAGCATTTGAAAAAAAAAATTAATAACGAATAATTAAGATTCGATACTTTAAAAAAAGTAATGATTAATCATTGATATCGGTATTTGACATCACTAATATAAATGTATCTAAAATAATTATTTTTAGAATTTCGAGAGGAAAAAATTAGAGGAAAAATATGTTTTTCCTGTTATTTAGGCATTTAAAGATTGTAATAATTTCTTTAAAATTAAACACAATAAAATTAAATAAAAAATAAAATAATTACTTTTTTAAAGATATATATAATTAATGTCCACCTGTGTGGTCTGGTGGTTAGCACCCTCAACTGTTACCCCAGAGGTCTTGGAATCAAATCCCGGACGGACATTTTTCAGCGCGAAAATGTTTTTCATTTTGTGTCTCATCAATAACATTGCGAAATAATATTCCTAGCGAATTATAAGTAATGGCGCTATAGAAGAATTAAAATGGACGGATTGACTGGATCCGTTTAGAACCGGTCTAGGTACTATTAATTGCTTACTAATACACCGAAATAAATAGCCATGAAAAGCCTAAACTTGTTGGTTGAGGTTGAGATTAAGACTACCCCCAAGTTCCTTAAAGGAATTGGAAGGGAAAATTATTTTTTTAAATATATAATATATAAAGTTAAACGTGAAATATACTGATTCTTTAAGAGGTTCTTCAAAAATAATATTTTTTAAAATTATTACACATAATAAAAATAATAATAATTTTCCCACTACATTCCATTACGGAACAGGGGTAGTCTCAACTTCAACCAAAGGGTGTTAGACTTTTCCTAACTTTTTGTTTTTAGTGTTTTATTAGTCAATTAATTGCACCTAGGCCGGTTGTAAACGGATCGAGTTAATTCGCCCATTTTGTTTTATTTGTTTGCGCCATTACTTATTTTTTATAATTCGCTATGGAAATTATTTCGCAATGTTATTGTTATATTCAAAATTTTTTTGCTGAAAAATGTCCGCCCGAGATTATATCCCACGACCTCGAGGAGACAGTCCAGGACACTAACCACTAGACCACATCGGCGAATAATTTTTAAATTTATCAATCTTTTAGAGTAGTCTAAATTCAAATTATTACTACATTTTTATAAATTCAGTATTAAGTATTTTAATTTACAATAACAAGTAAGTTAATATAATTTCTTATTTTTTCATCGAAATAATTAGTTTTATTATTTATTATTTATATGACTGAATTTAATTGCCTTGAAACAATAGTACGATGAGTTTTAGTTTGTTCTAAATTTATTGTTAAAAATTGTCAAGTGTGCAACAGCTGGTTGATTTCCTTTTGTGTGATTTATAGCAGAAGAGTTATGACTCCAGAAACGCACACAGTCGGTTTATTTAAATGAACTGGGGAAGAAGAATGAGGCACCGAGATAAAATAAGGAATTCTTCACAAATAAATAAGGTCGATGGAGATGAAAATGAAGCCAGAAGCAGCAGCAGCAGCAGTGGAGGAAGAAGAATTCTTTGGCCAAAACACCACATTCGTGATTGTGTAGCTGGCTGGTCGTCGGAGAACAATCATATATACGACGAGTATGGGCATAGAATGCGTGGAGCTTTTGATTTCTGGAACCGGATTCTCGATTTTTAAAAGATGAATTCTTCGGAATTCTTCTTCTCTTATTTCTGATCGCAGCAACACAATTACACCAGGAGGAGGAAAAAAAACAGAAGAACAAAAAACCCGAATTATACATCGGTCCAATTTTAAAAAATTGCCGCAAGATAATTGATTTTTATCGAAATTATCCATTAAATGGGCAACAAAACTGCATTCAATTATGAACACGAAATTGTTCCCGTTTTTATGGAGTTTAATTAAAAAATTATCATATAATTATACCGTCTCATTTTTTGGTTATGGACTGGACTGGACTCGCTCTGCCCGCAAATTATCAAAAGGAAGCACTGCACTTGATTCGCAATAAATTATGTTCCGCAAAAAAGTCTTTTGTCACGTTTTTTACTTCTTCTCTTCATTTTACCAGTTTTTTGTTTTTTTATCTGAATCAAAAGTCACTTGATTTAAAATGGTGTCACACAAAATGCGCGCGATTTCTGCTGCAACCGAAAGAATGAATAATGCGAAACTGATGGATGGAAATGTTGCATTTTAGGTTTTACCCACCACAAAAGAAGCCAGCTAACCCTATTCTCTGCTGTTTTACCTGGTAATTACGGTCTGCACGCCGTTGCAATTTCCAATAATACTATTTCCACCTTCTTGCCATTTTTCGTTTTTCGTTTTTTTATTGCAGGGTTTTGTTTTTGTGTGTATTTTGCAGCGGAAAAAATGGACAATAAAAGACGGAGAAAAAACCTTGGACTTTATGGCAAGAAATGCTGCTAAAAAATGTTGCATTTTAGAAGGTTTATGACGAGATCCCAAGGACAAATTACAATGCATAGAGCTAGGGTTTTAAAGCCCATTTCAGGCTGCTTGCTTTGTTAACCGAAAACCCTTTTTGTTTGTTGCAGTTGAATAACGGTTTTATGGCCTCTCACAGAAAAAAATGTGTGTTTATGCATTCCAAAATGTATGCAGTTATGATTTATGACGCAGCAGGAAATAAATTTTCGGCTAACTGTAAATGTTTTGCGGAATTTTAACCATGTCGAAATGGAAAATGCTGTTTTTTTCGGGAATACCTTCAGTTAATGTGATGTTATTTTGTCTACAAACTCCACAAAAGGACATTAATTGCGTTTTGGTCATTTAAATACGGTCCATTAATTACGTGCAAAATACACAGACAAGTGCCATTAGGTGGACAAGTGCTTTAAATGTCGCTTTTTACGTCATTTCGGGTTTGAAAACAACTCACAGCTGTGCAGGTTTCATTCTTTATTTGGGTAATTATAGCTTAGAATTTAATGAATAATTGAATATTATGTTTCAATATAAACCTTTTTGAAAATGAGGTATAATGATTAAACACAAATGAGATGATGTAAATGTTCGAATAATTATCTGTTTCTTTAGCACGTTCTTTGCGCAATTTTAATTAGAAAACTTTTTAATAAAAAATTAATTTAAAAATACCTTAATTAAAAATTAAAACCAAAATATGTAATTACAAAAAATTATAATTATTTCATAATATTGGAATGTCCCACATGAAACTTTTCAAATTGCTTGGGTCAATTTCAATCGTTCACAGAAACATTATCTTGTATTGCAGTGTGGTTTTTATTTATAATTTCAATAAATATATATGTTGTCTTTTAATATAAGTCAAATTATGGGGTTTATCTACTTTAATAGTATTTTTTTACGATAAATAGTGAATACATGTAAAACCAAAATTTTCGAGAATTACAGATTTTTATCAATAAATCCCGATAAGATTAGGCCAGAATTATGAAACTTTGTAGATTTAAAGGGGAAGCGTATAGAAAGCAGATAATGCATCAAAAGAAGTTATTACAAATTTAAATTTGGGTAAATCACCTTCAAAACCTGGCAATGAGATAAATCGCCTCTTCTACTTCTAACACCGATTTATGCAAATCTGTTTGAAATATTAATTTAAAAATTATAAACAATGATTAAAAAGATAATAAACTAAATATAGTTATCGTAAAAATTTTACTATAACTTGATGAATGAAATCTTCCTCCTTGCAAATTAGATGATTTATTTATTGATCGTATGAGTTTTCTTATGTTACATTAAGTACAGCGTACAAATTATTATACATTCATATTTTGGAGCCACGCTCGAGCATTCGTATGCAAGTCAACGATTTCAATCAATTCACCTTGGTAAGTCAAATCCGTGCATTCTGTCAAGATGTGTTAAATTGTTTGTCTGGCCTCTCCACATTTATAGCTCGGATCGTCTTTAAAGCCCCACAGATGCATCATTTAATTGCATCTTCCGTATCCAGTTCTAGTGTCGATTCAAATTGCACTAAGACTTTCGCGGTAACCAAAACTCAACATGTTTGAACTACTGTTACTATTAACATTTTGTATCAAAACCGTATCAAATCTACTTAAAAGCTAATCAATAATAGGGCAGAAATGTTAAATTTTCATAATCAAGAACTGCTTCAACTTAAGTTTCAAGCATATGCTGCATGACATGCCTTATAAATTCTAAACTCTTAAGGATACTCAAATCTTCAATTTCTCAAAAAGTGATCTAATTCCACACCTATAAATTACAGTATAATTTGTATTTATAAAACTTATTTGAAGGTCCCCGTTTCTGTCTATCAGAAGGGTGTGATTTTATACCTTATAAGCTGGTCACACCGAAATTTACTGCTTGTGAACTGTACCCATTTTAAAAATCCAATTTCGCACTGTTAACTGTTATGATTAGATAATTAAATTGCATGTCTTTGGAATCTTTGTTGTACTGGCTATTTTATGCACTTTTCAAACTTAAAATAGAGCAAGTATTAACGGCACAATGACGGTTTGGATAACACCAAAGCAGGATCCAATAAACTGACTTTTCAGTGTGACCAGCTCATTATAGAGTTTTTAGACTACTGGAGCACAGAATACTATTTCTATTCAATCATACAAGTTACTGCTTATAAATTGAAATGTGTGGTTTGAAATGAAGTTTGTTTCAATTAAAAATATTGAAAATCAAAAAAGTTGTATTGTTTGAAAATTTAGGATCCCAGTGTAAAGTTTCATTCGGGACAAACTAATAATTTGATTTATAAATCAAATTGAAATTCACCTAAATTTTTTACAGCATATCTAAAAACTTTAATTAGTAAACAAATTGAGATATATAGTTAGAAATTATGTTGTAGAAATGCATAAAATACTTTGTTTTGGTGATTATAAAATGTGTCTCTCCCCTCTTAAACAGTCCCTGTCTCTCTCTCTCTTCTCATGAATTTAGTTTTAATAGACCCCCCGAGCAATATAAGTTAATTATACGACTTTCCATATTTATAATTTTATATGAGGTTTGTAATGTTTCCCCAAACACCATTAAGTAGTGATTAAGTCATATTTCCATATCAAATCGTAGAACCAAATCTAGGGTTGCTCACTTTTTATACGGTCGGTTCTATTTCACCGATTCCCGCCTTTAATTTCGTCTTATCGGTCAAAAACACACTTTCAGTTTTCCAATGATGACGCTATTTCATAAATCAGACTTATTTAAGATTAATTTTTTTATAATATTCACATTTTTAATAATATGCTTTAAATATGAATGAATTTAAATATAATTAAAATTAACTAAAATTAATTCAAATTTTTTTCCAAATTAAATAATTCTGAATAAAATTCCCAAATTATAATAATATAATTAAATAAAAAATATATTAATATATTTCACTAAAAGATAATCAGTTCTTTTTTAAAATGTTATCGAAAAGCTGATCATTTTTGCGTGTGGGGGGCTTTATTTACATTCATATCTCATGGGATTGGGATTTAATTTTCTCTGCACTTTTTGCCGTGACGCTTCGTCCATTAAAATCATAAATTTATGCTTTTCCAGGGGGGTTTGAAGGGTGGAAGCACTTGAAAATTTATTTTATTTGCACAGCGAGCCGTTTTTGCAACGCGATGATTCTGTGAGATAAGGGGTTAATTCTGGTCCAATTGAAGGTTTTAATGCACAAATTATTCGAATGCAAATTTTTGGCATATTTTTTTAAAAATAATTCCAATGAATTTGGTGTGATTTTAGTCCGTATTTTTAAATTATTAATTTGGAGCGGGATTTAAATAATATCAAGGTCACTTTAAAAGCCTGAAATGAATTTTATAACACTATTTATTAATTTTATGCAGTTTTGTCGCATAAAATTGATATTATGACACTCAAATTTGTTCTACCAAACACGTTTTATAGCACAAGTGCTTTGAAGAATTCTTTAAAGCACTTGTGATTTTTCTTTTTTATTAAAGTGTGTCCTCCGTGATAGAAATCAATCAAATCTGTATGGATGTCAGTTTCGTTGTGCATGGTTAAACTTTATTTCTTAATGATTTCACAATAAAACGGATAATTAAAATCTAAATATAATGTTTAAAAAGAGATGCACATATCGGATTTCTCTTTCAAACACAACATCGCGGATTGTTTCAATTTAAATTTAACGTATTAATTGAAAGATCAACGTGATACTTACTATATCTGAGTAAGAGAAACAAGGTAAACAAGTCTCCATCTTCCCATGGAATTAAAAAAAATGAAAAACAATGTGAAGGAGACACTAATTTTATTAGAATTTTAAATTTGATTTAAAGAAATTCAATGTTCTTTGTGTTATTTTATTTAAAAATGCAAAAGATTTTGTATAAAATATGGTCGATAAGCATAATTAAACACTCGGGTCTTCTTTAAGGCACAACCCTTGCATTCAATAATGCCAAATCTGATCGAACTTGTTATATAATTAACTATTTATTTATTGTGTTAAAAATTATTTTAATGAGTTTTATTATTATTTATTTTAACTTTTATTGTTTTTAGTTATTACAATATTTCAGAGAATTTATTTGATTTTCTTTAAGTGTTTGAAAATTTCATAATTTTAAATTTATTTTACGGCTCTTTAAAGTATTTCTTGTACTAGTAATTTGAAATTATTTAAATGTAGTTCATATTATTTCCTTAATTGGCTTTATTTTGAATTTCACTTATTTTAATTTGAATACCTTTCTGGTAATTTTTCATAATATTTAATTTATTGCAAAGTAGTCTTTTGCCAATATTTCTTTCCTGTTTCCATATTCCAATTACTAGAATTACTTAATCAATAATTCACTGCAATTAAAATTTATAAAGTATTTAATCTCGTCTCTCGGGGCTCGGACGAGGTCTGAATTTATTGGGGATTTCGATTTATTTACAATCGCTTCTTAAGTATAAATTCTTGGGTAACTTGATAAAGCGATTGGAAAGATTTGTGGTATTTACTTAAAGCGGGGAGATACAGATAGACCTCTTTATGGCTGGGTAATTGTTTCACATAAGAGCCGTGGATTCGTTTCAGTCTCACACGCATTGGTATTGGTGAATTAATATGAGATGGTTTCTAAAAGTGTTACTCATTTTTTATTGGCGTTAAATTGAAATAAATTTCAGATAAAGCGAATTTATATTCAGCAAGGCATTTAGAGGGAAAAAATGAGAGTTTGACTTGGAAAGAGTCCACCCACTGCCGAGATCTGGGCTCGTTCGTCGCGCCGTTCGTGAGCAGAGTACTGGGCAAATAAATTACGGACCCAGTTATTTATTTCTCGAAATCGACATTTTAAAGCCGTGCAAAATAAAAGGATTTCTTTTAAGCATTCGTAAACAATTCAACTTCTTGAAAGCTTTTCAACGATTTATGCTAGTCTTTTGCTCTTTCTCTCGATCTCCTCTTTTTTGCTCGATTTGCCTTTGCCGCGATATCGCTGTCTTTTACGCTATTATGCTTTACTTTTTCGGCCACAGTCTTGTAACATATGTTTACTTATTTATAAATAAATAAAAAGGGTGGGCCTGAAATTTATTTATTTCAAAAAAATGTTGCGTGATAGAGCAATCAAGGAACGAATGACTAATTAAGGTGTTCCTTTTCAAAACACACTCACACACTCACATTTATTCGTTCGTTTTAATATAAATTTCAAGGATTCCTAACAGCATCATATTTCACTCGATTACGATTCATTGAACTGGGTCACGTTAATTGCCACTAATTTCTGCAGTCGTCAGAAAAATGAATTTGTTTTTTTCGCGCTCGGATCTGTGTCAATTTCGTTGAATAATTGCTGTAATTGTTTATTGGCATTTATTAAACTATAATATAATAATGTCTTAATATAGTGAAATTCTCCTGTTTTTAAATTAAATTTCAAATGTGAGAAGAATAAATGGATTTTTTCTCCAAATTATAGAAATAAACCGCCGTAGTTTCTTGATTTATTACAAAATCTAGCTAATTAGTTATAAATTACTTTTATACAAATAATTTCGTGAAAACAATAGTAGATATTTGGTAATTTATACCAAAATTAAATACAAATTCCACACTTAGAATTCAAAGGTATTCGTTTAATTACGTCAATGGGCTTTGGTTACCGTACAATTAATTATCAAATGAATAAATTGAATTTATTTAATATAACAAAATCAACGAATACAGTGTTTAAAATGATATTGTTAAATTATTGCATTTAGAGTACAATCTTATATATAAAATAGACACAGTTTTTTGAAGGCAAATGAACAAAGAGTCAAAATTCTGACCGATTGTTTTTATAAAATTCTAGCTGACCCAGCTTAAGTTGTATCGCCTGAGAATTAACAAATTTAAAAGATAAACACTATTTAATCGACTATGACTACCTGGTCGGACATGATAATCGTTTAATTATTGAATTTAGAGTAAAATCTTATATGTAAACCTGCGAGAAAAATAATAGGACATCTATCACAATTTCATTTTCGCATTTCCCTTAATTTGACAGTACCGCTATCAATTATTGAGAAATTCTTATGTATTCAGATATCAGACATATCAATTGACAAAACTTTTTAAACATAATGCTTAATACATTTACAATTAAGATAAAACTAAAAATTATGGTAGGTGTCTTATTATTTTTTTCGTAGAATTATATAAATTTCTTGTCTTACAGTGTTTAACGCCAAAAGACTCCACAACTATTTTCCCGGTTTTAATGAAATTTTGGGGGTATAAGGAATGTCAGTTTTAGTTTATTTCATAAATTTCTAATTGTAACGGGTGAGTCACACCTTATTGTTTTTATTTTTTTTTCTCGAAAAAGTGATATTTTTTATTTGATTGTGATTGTGTTAAACTTTAAAAAATACAAAAAAATCATTCCCAAACATGTTGAAGGTGAGCTACCCCTAATAAAATTATTTTCCACAATGCAATGTTTCAAGACATATTAATCAGAAATAGTAGATCCGAATACAATCAAATTTTGTGGATGTCGGTATAGCAATATTTTTTATACCCCTAAATGTTTTTCTTTCTTTAAAAAGAGCTATTAAGGATTTAATTATAATTAAGCGTCGGTTGCAAATGGTACGCTCAATTCCATTTTTGCTTCACCCATGTTAATGAAAATTTCAACACGACGTTTGCCGGATCAGCTTGAGTTACATTAACAATAAGGTTGTATGGATCTGTGGTGGTATTAGTAGTAAAACGTCATCAGCTGGATACCATTCATTGTTTTGATTTTGTATGCAAGAAAATTAGCGTTAATATTTTTAAAAAAAGACTTTTAAAGTGATTAAATACGTGTAATAACTACATTAGACAATAATTTTTGGTTCTAATAAGTTGAATATCACTAATTTTGTGCTGTAATGTGGAAAAATCGTCAAAATTCTCTCACTTAATTCAGTCAAAAAGTATTGAAATTTTAAGAAAAGATTGTTAAATTCGGTATAAGAAAGAATCTAAATAACAATATGCATCTATCTAGTCTTCATTTTAATAATAAAAAAACACCAACCAGATTGATACATGTATTTTTCTTCCGGCTGATGACGTCACCTAGAATCCGGATGGCTTTGGTTACATATAAAATAAATAAAAAATAGTTCTAATTTTCATCGAATAAAAGTAGTAAGAAAGAATGAGTAAAAATTCTGTCCAATTCTTTTTATAAAATATTGAAAAAATTTTATACTCAAAATTGGTTACTCATTTACAATTTTTCATAGTACAAAATAGATTAAAGATAAATTCAACTTGAATAAAATGAAATTCTGCGGTTATTTACGACATATCCATAATTAAAATTACGTGGGAAATAGTTTGTGGACAATGACAATGTGAATAAGTAATCAAAGACTAATTTTGAATTTAAATTAATTATTTGTTTTTACCCAAACCTAATCACAGCTGATAAAACTCTTTGTTGAAATTAATTTCCAAAATTAAATTAAAATATTAATCGGTATTTAAACTGCTTGTTGAATATGAAGCTTAACAAAATAGATTTAGATATTTTCAAAATACGTCAAATTAAAGCTAAAAATTGCTCAGATATCAATTTACCTTTGATATGTACAAATAATTTACTGCTCTCTTCTCTAAATTTGCATTATGGTGGCTGGTGTGCGCCATTGTGTGTCTAAAATAACGTACGACAACCGAATGGAAAACCGCAATGGCGAAAATTATTTCAACAGATACTCGTCCTCGCTCGCATTAAACAATGAGGCGAGGAATTTATGACTGGATACATATTTGCAGGTCATATTCACTTCCTAGCCGAGTGTACTTTGGATTATTTGTTAATGCTATCTATAAACATTTATTTATTTCCTCCATTATGGCTGGTTTAACGGAGGGCCGAGACACAGTCAGTATTCATGGCCCTGACAATGAATAAATAGACCTGGATTAAATGGATTCAAAACGAGGAAAATGTTAATTTCCATGGGGTTACTTTCGCTACAATTAAAATCCATGATGGAACATTACTCCACTACACAGCATTATAATGTGTTTTGTGAAAATATTTCACTGAAATAAACCCTGGTCGAGGGCAGGATAAATAAGTTTTTGCACATAAGCTTTTCGTTATCCATTTGAGTTTCGTAAAGTTTCACATTTTCGCACTGAGTGAGAATTTTGAATTTTTATTTCACTAGGGCGAAAAAAGTCATAAATCTTCGAATAAATTTGTTTCAAAGTCAAAATTCCAGCGCCATTTTGAAAAAAAAAATGTTAAGCTCTAAATCCAAGTTCTTAAAACAGTAAAAAAATCGTTGTAACGACCAAATCTTTTAAAAATTAGTTTTATGTTATTTTTTAGGAAAGTGCAAAAAATGTATGTCCTACTCGAGTGTAAAATGAATTCGGAAACCATGAAAAACTCGCCTAACTGCACGTTTTTCACACTCGTTTCCTCGTTAAAAAATGGCTAATTTTACACATTTGTAGCATAAATAACTATTAAAGAAAATGGTATTTATTTCAATTTAAAAAATATTTAATTATGATAAATACTAAATAGGGAAAATATCATACTTTGGTCAATTAGTTTCGTTAAAAATTAATCGAGCTATTGAAATTCTACCTTGGCTTTCGAAAAGGAACAAATAAAATTTGTTTTAAGGATTTCGTTAATTTCTTCTTTATTTTAAATAATATGTGGAAGTCCAGTATTTTAAAATTGAATTAGGTTTGGAGGAATATTTGCTTATTGTTCTGTTTTTCTTTTATAAACTGTAAATCAAATCAAATTAAAAAACAATATAATTAAGATTGTTTAAACTGTGAAAAATTGTATCATTAGTTCAATTGAAGTTAAATGAAGTCATTTTATTATACTAATTTGTTTTTGTCATAAAATTGAGGTCGATCAATAATTTAATAATCAATCAATATAATATCAAAAAGGAAATAAATGTGAATTTACCAATTTCAAGTTTAAAATTATTTAATAATTTATTTCTATATTTATTATACTTCTTTAATATATCGCCTGATAAGTTATATAATACATAAAACATAAAAAAATGACTTAATTCATAAATTTTTTTATTGCAATCAGTTCAATAATTCAAGACTAAGATTCAAATTTTTACAAAGTAGTATAATTGAAGTGAATTGGAATAGGAATGTATATAAAAATATCCTGAATTTCATAAAAGACAATAAGATTGTTATATAATTAGATAATAGAACATGTAAAGAATATAATTGTAAATATAATTATTTTAAGTATTATAACCTGTAAATAATTGTAAAATAATTTTGAAGAGACACATATGGCCTGACGGCCGGTGTCTAAAAATAAAGAAAATTAATTAATTAATTAATTATTTCAAGATAGGCTGTCAGTGGAGGGACAAAACACTCTTTCATTTTGTTTACATGATTTTGGTGCCTGAAAATGACTGGCAATTCAACTGTGCATATAACATTAAACCTCTCCCGTAAAGTGGATAGACCTACACTGCCCTGATGTGCGGTGTAGAAGGGCAACTCTAAATTTTATATATGAATAAGGGCCGTATTCTCTAAAATCAAACGTTTTATAATTTTTATTCAAAAAAGGCATATATGTCTGTAAAATGGTTTTTAAAAAAAACCTTAAAATAGGAATTTAAAGTTGTTTTAAAAAAAATAAATTGATTATTCCTTTATTAAAGTCTGCAAAAATATTTAAAGATAATAAACTATATTTTATACATGATTGAACTCCGCAAACTTGTCTACCTCCCCTCGCACTCGGATGGATAGATAGATGTTTTGAGTGTGTTGCTGTCGTCTGCTGGGGGAACGAACGAAACGAATCCATTTGTAAATGTCCTCTGGATGAGAGGAGTTCATTATTTGGGAAATTAAATGTTATTTATGGACACGGCAATCCATTTCTTTTCAAGGTGTTGTCTTCTTAACCCTTGTCTTCCAAATTCATTCATTCCTCCCTCCCTCCCCTGTTCCCAAAAATGCTACTAAAAATATGTTTGATGATATGGTAAAACGAATCTATCTTTTATCTATCTATTTCCAAGTCGAAAAAAGAAACAAAACTAATTATGTCGTTTCCGTTCGGACCTGGTTTCTGATTAGAATTCCTGGCCTTTTTTTCACTGAACTCTTCCATTTTTTCTCCGGTCTCTTGTCTCTCTACTACTACATAGTGTGGTGGCTTTAATCATATGTACATTCATTTACATAGAATGGCCTTAATTAATTAAGAATCTGACTCAGTGAATCAAGTTTTCAATCCTAGAGAAAACCGGCATTTAAAAATTTATGAATTAATTACCAACGAAGCCAATTCACGACGGTGGAGACACAAAGAATTGAGCTCTCGACGGACGAACCAAATCCAATTTGGCTGAAACAACTCAGTTCCAGAGCAACGAATGAGCAGCAGTGCCGCGCAAAAAATGTGCAAATGGCTTCTCCTTCGGCGTCCGTCGTCGTTTTTGTCGTCATCGTGATTCTGTCGTCGTCGTCGTCGTGATTCAAAAGACTAAAACGCTCAATTCCTTTTATTGTTTTAATGGCAATTGGCTGGAAAAACTTCCATCTGATAATTCGTTTAATAAATATTATTTATAAAAAAAACAACAACAGAAATAAATAAAATAAATTCAAGTTAATTTCTTTATTCACTCTTGAATTATGACCCTGTTGTGGCTGTGGTTCGAAGAAACCTTCAGCGACGGTCACAGTCCGCCTTAAAAATGCTTTACGGTGTCTCTCTATGTAGACTGCTGAAACGTTTTATCATCATTATTATTAGTTTTATTTACTCAATTTTACTAAATCAAAACACACAAAACCGAAATGCAACCAATTTATTTTCCTACGTTTATTAATAAAAAAAGAACAGCTCAGGAATGCCGTAAGATGGTCTCGTATCTTTTATTGTGCATAATTTTACATTTAACAAAAGCAAATAAACATAATTTTTAATAGTCCATTTAGTATAATAAACACAAACTGATAAACGAAAAATACAGTAGAAAACCCGTCGGCTTGCAATAACGACTTCTGTTTCGAGTTTTCGATAATAAAATTCCAATTTTTAACTGTTTTTTGCAATTTCAAAAACATATGAAGTTTTTAAATTAATAAAAATCACCATAAATCTCCTTTTTATATAAAATAGTTCAAATCATCAAATAAATTGAAGACGATTTTAAAAAAGATAAAAATATTTTATAGTTTTTTTTTTTTAAAAGTTATTCGACTAATTAGAGTAGCCTTTCAAATCCATAAATATTTTTAATTAAAAAATAATTAGATATTTTTAACAAATTTTTTAATTCAAATTTTATCAAGTAAGTTCTGTAAAAGTAGTAACTTTATTCTGAATTTATTGTATAACAATTAATTGGTTATTGGTTAGCGGTCGAAGAACCTGCTCGGGAATTATAGTCTTTAATCACATTTAAAATATATGAATAAGATATTTGTCCACATACACAATCCACATAATTCGCCACTAGCCCTCCCTTCCTATCACAATTGCTGGAACTATTGTTATATGAATAAAAATTGTTAAAAACTACTTGATGTGACAATTCCAATATAAATACACTCTGAATAAATGTAACGAGGTCCTGGGTTGAGCAGTCAGTTATTCTCCAGTCTTCGTAAAGAATTGTTTATTTTCGTAACTATCAAGCAGGCGATGAAAAAATTTTGTTTTCAGTACCACAAAGGCAGATAAAAAATTTTTGTTTCCAATTTTCGAATAAAATAACTAAATTCAATCGAGGTCCTATTTTATTAAACGATGCTTCTCACTATTATCTAACTGTGGATACAAAAATCTCTAATATTTGTTTAAAATTACAAGCAAAACGAATAATTTAAAATTCCACTTGAAAAAAAATCAAATCGTCACCCAAAACACACGCCTACTTCTATCCAAAACATATAAAGTTTACAAATTAATTAAAATTGTTTTTTTTATATATAAAATAGATCAGATCATTAGTGCAAGTAAATTGAGATGATGATTAAATAATTCCGGAAATTAACTATAAAATATTATATAATAAATGTTAATATATTTATTTAAGGTTTTTTTTATTATTCGATAAATTAGAGTAGCTTTTCAATTCCTCAAATAAAAATTAATTACCTCTTTAAAATTGTAAAAGTTTAATTTGAGAGTAAGTTCTGTAAGAGTTACTGAAATATTATATTCTGAATTTATTATATAAAAATTTATAAAAATATAATTATCTCAGTCAATTTTAGTCTATTTTAAATAATAATTTTAAATAAAATAGAAAAACTTCTGTTACCTCTTTTCCTTTCAACTTTTGTAGCTCAAGTGCTTATTATAGATTATGTTGAATACTAATTCAGGCATTTCTATAATTTAATTATAAGAAATAACATACGTCGTTGCACGATTGAGTTGTAATGGAGAAACTAGGTATTTAAATGTGGATATAATTGATATGATACGATGAAAACCATTAGTATGCACCATAAAAATCGACTACTTTGTTGATAATTTAACGATGTGAACTAAAAAATATAAACGAGTTATTAATACGTATTTGTCTGATTTTTCATTCCTTTCCTTTCTTTTTGATCTCGGATGCTTGTCAACAGGTTATCAATCGAACAGAGGCCGACTTCGGGATCGGAATTTTTGCATTGAATTTATTATTTGAAAATTAATTTTTGAGAGACCTTTATTAACAGGTTACGAGTGTAAGATTGAGGAACTCGTCATAATTGTGTTAAGTCAAACAGTTTGTTTCAAAAGAGTGTGGAAAGATTTTCTATATTATGTTGTTAAAAGTTTTAGTTCATTTAAAAATATATAATTGATAATTTTGCATAGATAATTATAAAATAACAATTATTCGCTCACATGACATATTAATTAGTAAATATTTTGATATAATTGTTTACAAATAATAACTAAATAAGAATGGAGATTAAAGATTTATTACTTTCTCTATAATCCTCGAAAAATTACTATTTTGCACTTACGTATCGAAAGATTAGCTTTACGACATCGATTCGAGTTTCATAATGTGTCACTTCTCGCACTAGTGAAAATTTTGAATTTTTATTTCACTGGTAAAAAAGAAATAATTTACCATTGATTTTTTGGCGCCATTTCGAAGATAAAACAAGACAATATTTAATCCAGGCCGGTCAAATAACCGTTAAAATTGAACTCGTTGTAGCGTTGATTGTTTTGTTTTATGTGAATTTTCGAGGAAAGTGTAAAAATATATGTTCTGCTCGAGTGTGAAAATTCGTTTTTAACTCGGAAACGTTAAAAAAATCGACTAACGGATCGTATTTCATACTAATTTCTCAATTTCACCCATTTTACATGATTGTAGCATATATAACTATTATAAGAAAATTAACTATAACGAGAGAGCACTGTGTTACTTTAATTATTCTTATATAAATTATCCTCACTTCTAAGGAGTCAAGGAAAATAATATGTGTCATATGTAAAATTTTTTTAAAAAATTATTTTGGTTTGTTCTGAGCAGAGGAAAATTTAGAAGAAAATTTTAGAAAAATTTTAAAGTAATTATGGTATTGACAATAATAGCTACTAGCAGACATCAATTGAATATTGTATAATTTCAACAAAAAAATAAAGACCTAAATAAGTAAATGGAGGCAATTTTTGTTAAACTCCTTATTGCTATTCGTACAAAACGGTTAAACCGATTTTAATTAAATTTGTTGTTCGTTGATCAGCACCAAATGTTTTATTTTCCACACTTCTCAATACTGAGGGTTAGCCGTCCGTAATTGAGGTTTATTTATTTTTGTAAAGGTGCTGATTTGACTTTTATTTTTATTAGGCATTGAAATATAGACATATGCAAATATGTTTAGCAAAATTCTATTGCTACAATGTTTAATGCCGTATTCCTCCGAAACGGCTTCAGTGATTTTATTGAATTTTTTTTATTTATACCACATAGGACTCAAGAAAGGTCAAGTTTTAATTTTGATTCCGATAAATTAATAAGGATATGGCACCCGTAATTTAAAAACAATTTCGAAACAGTTTTTTTTATATTTTAATTAAGTATTAAAAATAAATATACACCAAAATTTTTTCAAAAGAAGTCGAGAACCACACCAAATATTAAAAAATTATATTAAGCTGTTTTAACTTTCATTATGATTTAGTTTTTTGGTGAATTTGTACACTTGAAACAAATTCACCAAAAAAAAACGTCCACCAATTTCTGAATTTCTTTCATTTCTCTAATGTTATTAGCATAGCTAACATTAGAGAAATGAAAGAATTGGACTTTTAAGCTCAAGGAGAAGATTTTCTAGAAATAAAAATAATGGCAAGACAACAGTCGGCAAGTTTTTAATACAATAATTGAAACTGTATAACAATCTTTGTAGTAGGATACTAAAATTTGTATTTTGGATGTTATTGAATTATTGTCTAATTCTGCTTACGCTCTTATTGAACAAACTGTATATGATAACGGAAGTGCAGTTTATTTTTAAACCATAATTTTACTTATTACATTAAAACAATTTCCGACTACATATTTATTTACATACATAAAGTATTCAGGTTTTAATAATAAGTTTATTAACTCTTGCAAACTATTATTTACATAAACAACATATTCAATATTTAATAAAATAAAAATATAATAAATATTATATACGCTTCATATAGCTATATTTTAAAAATGAGGCGAGTCATAATAAAATTTATTGAAATATTTCTTGAAAAGTGATTAAATTTTAAAATCATAAAACATTTTGTACGAGAAATATACTTATTTTTGATTAATTACTGAATTCTTCAGTTCAATTAAATTCCAATTAAATTGGAGATTATTACTATATAACTAAAAGAATTTAATTTTAATTTGAAATATTCGTACAAATTTTACTAAACATAATCATAAATGTGTGCAAGCTATTTTACCGACGGAAAAACAAAATTTTGTCCTGTTGATTCTTTGTAAATGGTAAAATATAAAAAAGACTCTCTTACCTTTCTTCCGGTAAATTAAAATTTTCAAAAATAATTTGTAAATCAAATAATAAAATAAGTTCAACATCGTCTAGAAAATATTACATGATTAAACACAAGTAAAATTTTAGAAAACGAATAAAATAAGTGAAGCGGTTATTTCAATTATATGTTTTTCCATTCGGATTATTACGATTTTTTGGGCAATTTTATGTACTAAGTTAAGGCTCAAACTAATGAAAGGCAGCTCTCAAGCTAAAAGAATTTTGGATAAAAATATATCACATCGCGGATAAGGAGGACCATAGATTTTGTCACCAATCTATTCGGAATGAAATTCATCATTTGTAAACAAGAAAGTGCTTTAAAATAAACATTCACAAATAGTTGAGTAATAATGTTGAATATTAAATAAATATATAATAATATATAATAATTTATTATGATTTTGTGCAATTCCGTATCGGAAAGTACCCTTTTCTTAACATAAATTGGTTCTGTAACGGTTTACTTTTTTGCACGGAGTACCGAAATATTTCAAAATTTGCGTGCAAATAGTCACCAATTTAATGAAAGGCGCAATTTTGAACGATAAAGTCACATGGATGTCGTTATAAGAGCACATATTTATCTTAAACCAATGTCTCTTAACGAAGGGGTTAGAAACAGTTTTGTTAGGAGACGATTGAAACGTCATCGTCTCTAACATATAAAAGCACTGCTTGACAGTGGAGACGATGACGTGTTATTTGCCTGAAATCTTATGTTCAACGAATTTTTCGATATATACAACAAGGTCGATGAGTTAAGGCATTATTTAACACCAGGGTCCTTTTTCTGCTTTCCTTTTTTTGAAAGAAAAATCCGATATTTTGTTATTTTGAATTAAATTTATTTTTAACCAATTATGACTATAGTAGGAATAAAAAAAGTAGTTTATTATAACATAAAAAAAAGTTTTAAAAAAGTACAAACATTTAATTTTAAACAAATTTAAGAAAACCAAAATATTTTTCAAAAAAATTATATTATTATTTAAGGAACATTCCAAAAATTAATGAATAAAATTTTCTTCTTTAGAAAAAGTATAAAAACAGGCCACCTAATTCATTATTCAGAAAGCGATTCATGTCACACTACTTCTAAAAAGACCTCTTTTTTTAAAAATGCTTCGGTGTCGTTTTTATTAAAATCCCCAAATATTAAATTTAATAAATTATATTAAAAATAAAAAAAAGTCCCTTTCAACACATGTAAGGAACATGAAGAGTCTCAAACAAACGGGCTTAGACTTTTCATGACTATTTGTTTTCAGCGTATTAGTGGTCAATTAATTGTACCTAGACTAGTTGAAAAAGCACCCAATCAATCCTACCCGCCCAGAATTCGAACCCATGGCCACCGACGAAACAGCCAGAAGCGTTACCACATCGGCTAGGAGACCGGTTAATATATTATATGGAGACTGATAATTGTGAAGTTCTCAATAAAAATTTATTTGTCTTTTAAGGAGATATAAAATAATAAATAGTCAGCCAAATAAGAAAGCTGGTTTGCATTTTGTGAATTGACCAATATGAAAAACAATGCAATCCAATCTGGAACTTAATTTTAATATAAACTTCAAATTCTAATTTGCTTTCATATATTTGAAATATAGAATTGTGTGACTAGTATACTTAGTACTTACAATATATAAAGGCTTGGTGTGACTCATCGTGATACCTGTAATGAAATTTATATTATTAATTATAATTTAATCAAAACCTCAAAAAGCATACACAATTCCTAATAATTTCTTTTGAAGAAAAAATTAAAAATAACTAATTAATAAAATTTCGAGCTTGTTCTGCGCCCACCATCCAATAACCAATTAATAAAATTAGATTGAATTACAAAATTGTGAAGCATTAACCCTAGTGTTTCCAATTTTTGTTTAACTCAGACTCAAATATATTTTATACAGCCCAAATACTCGTACTTCAATCTGATTAACAACAGTGCATTCTTTTGCCCTTTGGGATTACAACCCTTTCTTTAAANAAAATTAGATTGAATTACAAAATTGTGAAGCATTAACCCTAGTGTTTCCAATTTTTGTTTAACTCAGACTCAAATATATTTTATACAGCCCAAATACTCGTACTTCAATCTGATTAACAACAGTGCATTCTTTTGCCCTTTGGGATTACAACCCTTTCTTTAAAATACCATTCCCTTCAATGAAATTACATAGAGAAGATGCCAATTTATTTATTATTTTAATTGGTTTAGGATTTTAAACTATATTCGTATTATTTCTATATAAAAATACATGAGTTATTTAATTATTAGAATTATAATTAAATTTTTTGTTTTCATTTAAGTTATAGTATTATTTTAAAAACACTTAATTTCAATATTTCACTTGTACATTTAAGAAATCATATGAAAGGTCATTCTGTTCAAAAGTCTTTTAAAATATTCATAAGAATTTATTTTTTAATGCCCAAGTACATCCTCTTGAATAGTGAGAGAGTCTCTTACTAAGAGTTGAATATTAACACATAATTCGAGACGACAACTCTTGTCGCCGTATAAACATATGGACCGTCGAGTACATGTTCGAATTCCCTCATCTACAAGTGCTTATGCTCCGAAATGAAATTTTATTGCAGGAGTCATGGCACCAATGCCAAATAAATATCCAATGAACTGGCGATGGCGCTTCCAAATGGCTCTCTGGATTAAATTATTTATTGTGATATTGAATAGTGATCCAAGTTACAAACCAAATTATTAAAAGGAGCACATGTACTAACTTCTAATCACGTATTTTAATGTCAATTCAACTAATAATCAATTATTTATTATAACTTAATTATAAATACAATACACATCTTGTTTGTAATAATTTTTGTAATTAAAAGAAGGTAATATATTGTAAACAACTAATCCAATTACAATGAATTCGTTTGAGTTATATATTTAAAATACATTGTATTGTTTACACAGTTAAAGACTTTATTACTTGTATTTAATATTTTATAAGCTCTCTATGAAGAACTCACTAATATAAAAAAAACACACAATAACATTTATGTATTAGAATGTTGGGTATTTAATAAATTTTCAATATTTTTGTATTTTACTCGTATATATGTTCATACATACGTAGTTTTTTGTTTTTATTGAACAATGAGATAAATACACAGTACCCACATAGCGTAAACTGCTTAGAACATCGAAGAAATGCTTTGTAATATTTTAACACAACACAAATACTACTTCCCAGATCAATAATTTTAAATTTTGATAAAACACACTATTTGAATTTATCATTCAATGCCAATGTAAATTATTAGTGTCAAACTACCACTAGATGGTGACCGTGTCGAATTAAAAGAGACAGTCACAAACACAATTAAAAAGGAAAACAGTTCGAAGACTACTGTGCTTTGGACCCTAGTAATTTATATGATATTTAGAATTTCTAACGAGTTTCGTTTCATTATC